>JAJJMC010001977.1:396004-407896 GCA_023531435.1 Papaver californicum | reverse complement strand
AAGCACAAGCCTAGTCAAAATGAATTTTGTGCAATCAAAAGCAGACTCGTCACTTTTTTTTCATCGAATGGGTTCCAATATTACTATTGCAGTAGTATATGTTGACGATATAGTTTTGACAGGTAGTTCAGAGAAGTTTATGGAAAACGTAATTCAGGCTTTGCAAGTAAGCTTTCCTATCAAGGACTTGGGCCAGTTACACTACTTCCTGGGCCTGGAAGTAAACAGCATGGAGGGCTCATTTTTTTAGGGCAATAAAAGTATGTAGTTGATCTGTTGATAAAACATAACATGGATGGAAGCAAACCATGTCAAACACCAATGACGGCTCCAATATCTCTCAGTAAGGAATCATATGATCTTTTAGATGATCCTACAACATATCTTTCGTTAGTGGGAGCGTTACAATACATTACTTGGACAAGACCTGATGTATCCTTTGCGGTAAATCTAGTATGCCAGTACATGCATCAGCCGAGAACACAACATATGGAGGCAACAAAAAGGATCCTTAGATACTTGAAATAAACAATCAATCTTGGTCTACTGTTTACAAAGGGATCAACGACACTCACTGGTTTCTCGGATGCCGACTGCGCAGGGTCTATTGACGATCGACGATCAACTGGAGGGTATTGTATTTTTCTGGGATCAAACTTAATATCTTGGTCTTCTAGAAAGTAAACAACGGTTGCTAGATCAAGTACGGAGGCGGAATATCGTACATTAGCCCATACAGCAGCAGAGATAGTTTGGTTATCTTTCCTATTTCAGGATTTACATTTTCAACCAACAGGATTACCCAGCATAAGATGCGACAATATCAGTTCAATTAGTTTAGCATCAAATCCAGTCCAGCATTCACGAATGAAGCATATTGATTATCATTTTATACGTGAGCTTGTACAAGGACGCATATTGGAAGTCAGCTATATTCATACCCTACAACAACTTGTTGACATCTTCACTAAACCATTGCCAACAACTAGATTTGCGAATCTACGATACAAGCTCAAGGTTGTGACTGCACCCATGAGCTTGAGAGGGGATATTAGATGTATTAGGCCACATGACTGAGCTGTCAAGTGAGCTGTCATTTATGTGACATAACAATAGTCTACTATACATATTAGTTGGCATATAAGAGTCCGAATGTGTAACAAACAATTCAATAAGAATCATTTCAGAGATTTTCATCTCTCTCATTCTGATACAGGTAATTGACTGAACCCAAATCTGCATCACTGCATGATATTTTTAGAGAACACAACTTCATGTCTGGCGGTCCGTGCCCGGGAATCCATGTACGAGATTGGAAATCAACTAATGTTGTAAATTTTCTTGGGGGATAGATAGGTGACACCTCGGATTATATAACAAGATTGCTCAGACCCCTCATAGTTTAGTCTTGCCTCATCGCAAGCACCTAAAACCTCACTTAGCATGCGAGTACTTTAAGTCTTGATTTTATCTAAACATAGAATCTCGCCTTACATGCGAGTATAAAGACTTGTATCTATGCAAGCATAAAGTCTCGTTTCATACACGATCCCAATGTCCATTGTTGGATCAAAGATTCGTATTCAACCCATGCAACATGATAGTTTTCCCTAGCAGCGAGCGTCAGAGTCTTGTTACATTGCGAGCAAAAAGCCTTGCCACAGCCGCAAGCAAATTACATTCAAATCAAGTCTCGACTAGCTTCCGAGCATTACAAGTCCAATACTTGGCATAAACTCTCGCCTAGCACGCGAGCAAGCTAAACATAATACCACAGTTGGGGGCATCTTTGCAAATACCTTTTCCAACAATGGGGCCGAGTTGCGTAACACTCCAAACAACGCGCTTGGGGGCGAGTTACGGAGCACCTCAGCAAACACAGTTCTAGAACAATCTAAACTTCTTAATCCTACAACAAGTTAGGAGACGATGTGTGTGCCCTAATATTTAGAAATAAATATCAGCTAAAAGCGGCCCATTTCTACGGGCCCATACCCGTCGACATACTTGCAAAATTGGTTATGAAACATTCCATATTACTTGGTAGACAAGTTTACACAAATCTATAAATATAGAGCACCTAAATCCTAAAAGGTATGATATCTAACCCTAAAAACTTCAGTAGAAAATAAATACTAACTTAGATATCGAAACATCTTTTTTGTGTTTTGTAGGTTCTGTCCATCTTAATTACCAGGAGAAGGAGATTAACAATCAAAATCAACGAAATTTTTTATGGTAGAGATCGATATATTTTTCCCAAACAATACCCAAGTAATAGAACCGTATGGAAGATAAGCTAATTAAAGGGTCCTGATCCATTATACTCGCCAAATACTAAAATTGGTAATGGTCTAATTTTAAGACCTTTTATCGGAACATAATCAACCGATTCTGGTTCAGTCTTGGTTAGTCGAGTCGTAATAAATCTGAATCTGATGATCTAGATGTGCATGTTATAGATCATTTGGATCCACATTTAAAAATAAATGTCTGAGGCTTAAAATGGAACAAGTCTGAATCTGATGCATAACAATGGGCTACGTATGGTGCGGAATCGATCATCTAACACTGGTGAATATGCTTTACACATGCATGCATGCAATTAAGAGTATTCTAAGTGAGAAATGATCCCAACTTTTCCTTATTTTTGCTTGGGAAATAATAATAGTTTAGAGCAAATGGAATATAACAAAACCGCGTTAACATATAAAGTGTGCAGTAAGATTCTATAATAAGCATGAGATAAGATCGATACAGTTGTGTATATACGTTCTAGCTGTGCAGTGTAAATAATCTCCATTTTTTATATGCATTATTTTTAAATTTTACTTACAATATCTTCAAGCCCGTAACCACGTGATATAGTCGATTTTTATTTGATTCCTAAATAATATTCGCAATTGATATTGCCAGAGCTTTTCGAGCATTATCTACACCCCTATGTGTAGCTGCAGTAGTTATCTTGCTACAAATCTGCGACACATTCACACTGTCAAGCCACTGCTTCCAACATCTTGCTAGGTGATATAACTTATGTGTAGCATCATGGCCTTTGGCAGTGGACTATCAGATGCAGGCGAGGCAATAAATTTTAAGGATAAGTTACATAGGTAAAAAGACAAAAATAAAATTTGGATAATTATTTAAAATAAAATAAAATAGATAAAAACGAGCTTAGAAGCTAGCCACCATTATTAAGCGTGAGCATGTTCAGTCAATGAACATCTATCTTAAAACCGGATGATAATAAATTATTCTATAGTTATAAAAAGTTAGACTGATTAGGTTATCAGGCAGTTTAGATATCATTTAAAAAGTTATTTTTTAATTTTTGGAAATAAAAAATATCATAAATAATATTAGGTATATAATTTTAGAATGATTTTTAAAATAAAAAAATTTATTTTTTATAAAATAAAATATTTTTACTTATATAACTTATGATATTGATTTATGTTTCAGGAGAGACAGAAGCACTTTTGCTTCAGCTGGTATCCAAACAGCCTCCGTAGGATTATAAAGAAAGAAGATCCGAAAGAGGACATGGCTACGTGAACTCTAGCTAGGGAGTGGCTATATGCATGTATTAGAGTATGGTAAAGCTGCTGAAGACACACAGTATATATATTGGTGTATATATACCTATACTATATATACCAGAAGCTATAGCTCTCTTTCCTACTTTACAACCCTGTGTTCAGTACTACTGCCATGTTAATGTATGTGCTTTAGAGGGAAGAGGGAAATGAGGTAGTTGGGTGGCAGCACTTTTTGCATGAAAATGTGTAAAAGTTATATTCTGTCCATTAAGAAGATGAGGGAATTAGATTCCTACACCACCAACTGCTGCTTCTCTGTTCCTTCTTCTTCCTTTTTCAGTTTGTACTAGTAGTAATTTACAACCTCATTTTTGTAACTGTTAAGCATTTCCATGCACGTGAGAAGTATTATATATAATTTTTTCTAAGATACTGCTTCATAATTTTCATCATGTGCATCTCTTGTTCACAAACAATTATCCTGTTTGTGGTTTTAGATGTTTTCTGAAAAAAAAAAACTTGTATTTGGCTGTAAGTTGTAGGAATAAGAGAAAAAAAAAAGTAAATGGCCACTGAAAGTAGCACGAACATTGAGCTCATACGGTCATGACAATCACTTCTGACCGGGGCGGCGAATAATGCACCGCAGCATGAAGCGTCGTATGCATTATTGAGCAATGGTGTTCATCTGTAAACCAATTATATATGTAGATACGTATCTCAGTCAATCAGTCAATCAGAGTAGTATAAAGCAATTACGCGCATTACCAGAAAATAAGAAATCTGCTTTTGAATTTGAATGTATATAATAAGACTACATGATTGATACCCTGGTCGGAGATATAATAAATATAAAACATGCAAATTCCACCCAGATTCAATTAGACCCCACTGCACTACACTACGTCTCTCTGACAATTATATATTCCCTCTCATTAGCATTGCCTTTTCATGGTTGTTTCTGATCGGAAATGGATCAGCTAGGGCAGGGTAAATATAGAGCCAGGTTTTGAGAAATGGGTGGATAAATTACTAAATAGGAAAATATTTAAGGGATTATAGATGAATTAAAATGGTTAAAATTTGATTAAATGGATTAAATTGGACTTAGGAACCGGCTGGACTAGGTGGGCAGTTTCATACCCTCCTTTTTATGTGGATCTGCCTTTGCGTACATAGGTTCCTGAGTTATTCATCAGTTCGGTATTTTAAATTAGGATTATTTGGTGCCTTACAGATTCATAAATAATTTTTTTCTAACAATCAAGATGGTCTTTGTGGATCAAACGAATACATAACAATACAATGATTATGCATTTCTAACTCGTCAAATTTTATATTTCTTTTATGTGTATGATCTTTATAATAATGAATCTGATAATTTAAAGATACATCTTCGTTATGTATTCAAGTGCGATTTAACCTAAAAACTATTGTGCTAATCAAGAAAAGGATTATAAGTGTATTATCAAAATATTTTAGAATTGGATTGGAAATTATGGGTGATGACGATACCAGAAAACACTACACATGACAGACGATTTTGGTTGGGCATGAGACTGTGAAGTGGAAGTCTCGTTGGACCCAAAGTTTGTCGTTTTCTGTATTCTTGGCGGTGGGTTTACTCTGCTGACTTCAATGCCTACCTCCGCCTGCAAACAACACTACAAGTATTAGCTTGTGGTCTTATATTTACTTAAAAGAAGATGAAAGCCAATATACTTTTGCAATATGCATGACACATTGCCATGAAACAATAGTAAAAGGCTAGGGGGAAACAGATTAGTATCCATTTTTTTGTTTGAATTTTTATGGATGTGTAAGGGGATAACAAGTAAGATCACAACAACTTAATAAAGTGCAAGTGTTAAAGGTAAAATTTAGGTAAATCACAGTAGAATGGTAAAATATAAAGTGTTATCAGTAGATACCCATAATCAAAATTTAACAATCGTTATTATCGTGGTTCGTACCGACTTAGTCTATCAATAACAATCTAAACATTTGATTTTAAAATCGATATAATAGCTCAAAGAATTTTAATTTCTTTTGAAAAATTCTATTATAATTTCATGGAGTACGATTAAGACAAGTCTTATAGTGGAAGAATTTTATCTTCCAAATTTTATACCAATTCAGCACTTGGAATGGATCATGAAAGTATAAATCTAGTGGTAGAGATTTCCGAAGTGCGATTTAAATTGAAGTTTGATGTAATTCGGAACTGCGTTTTTTTTCATAGCATTAGATCTGCATCAAATCAACAGTTGGCTGTAAATACGGTTTAGATTGGCGTTTGATGCATTAAATAACTTCTTTTTTATCCAGAACACTATATCTAGATCAGATCAACGGTTAGGATAATTAGAATGCCTCTGAGCGTAATTTGAAACTTTATTTTCTGACACACTAAGTTTAGATTCGAATAATGTTAGCGCCAATTGGATTTCTCACATCGTTTGGAATCTAAATTGAAATCTTGGAACATGTTTTAGAAAAAATATGGATGCCCCTTGTTCAGAAGACATTAGGCTTAATATTCCATATTTTTTTCTTGGTTTTTTTGTAATAGTTTGGATTCCACAAATTATAATTGACTTGTGTTGACCGTGAATGTCTAACCATTGGCATCCAATGGTATTGTACACCTCCTCTATATGTGCATGCATACAAACAGCATCCTTCGTAGGCTCCTAGCAAGTAAACAAAGAAGGAAAAAGTTTCAAAATTTGTAGACTCAAGGATAAATTAGTCATAAAAGAGTTTGAAAATGAGAAGAGAGACATGGACTGTAAAAAACTAGGAAAAAATAAAGCAAAGTCATGACCTTGAAGAAATCTTTGTTTTGGGATACCACTATGACCATGCAGACCAGAGAATGGACGCACCAATCCCATCATCAAAAGAAGTAAGGAACCTTCTTTCTTTCACTTCATTCAGACCCTTTGATATTCATAGATAACAACATAAATAGATGATTTTCATCCAATGGACTTTAATCAGTACTTCAACAGTAACTAAAAGAAGAAAATGAAGTTTAACCTTTCCCAACGAAAAACAAAAAGAAAAAAAAAATTAAGTAGAAGAAAGTAATTGGAGTTCAAAAATTAATCCCTTGTTCTTTTTGTACCTTTCAATTTTTATCAACTTTGTTGAATGAATTTGTTTTAAATGACAAAGGTAGTTTAGTGAGGTTTTGAAAGTGATAATTAGACATCTAACTCAATAATTTTTAGTTTTTTTTTCTCTCTAAGTTTTCTTTCTCAAACATCTCCTTGAGATAACTATTATAATACAAGTTTTTATAATAATACGATAATTGAATTGGTCACACCTGATAGTTATACTAAGAGATCCGATGTTCAAATCTCATTTATATAAGAATATATCAACATCAAACGATTTTACTATTATATTATATAAAAATAATCTATAATTAAATTATAAATTTCATTTATCAGTCTTAATCTTGTGTATTTAAATTTTCTATCTGAATTGGAAATTTTTTAACTTTCGTCAATATGTATATAATATTAAATTTTCATTAAATGTTTTTTTAAAACACTCAAATATTAGTTGATATGGTTGATGTATTTATATTTTTAGAGCTAGGATTCTGAACACGCCGAAAAAACATATGAAAAAAAAACAGTGGAAGCAAAGAAACAACAGATGAGAGGCTAAATCGGGGCCCTTCATAAAGAAAAAAACCCGCCCACGTGCTTTTGCTTATTCGACCCCATAGGAAAAATATATAGGAATCTCACTTTCTGCACTCACCTATCACTGCTAAGTAAAAGCACAACACCCACCAAGTGTACAAATCTCTTGGAATCATGCATCTCTAAGATTTCTCTTTGCATTATTTTTAGTGATTTCGTTAGTTTGCTGTCTTTTTGCCATCAAAACTTTACACGTATAGAGAGGTTTTCTCATATACTGCATGAAAATGAACAAAGAAAACCACTAAAAAGAAAAAATAAACTAACAACTAAGCTTTTGAGAGAGCCTGTTTTAAGCTCTAACTAGTAGTAGTGATGAAACAGAGAAGCAGCAGTAGTACAAAAAACTTTGATGCTAAGGAACTTCTTTGGCCCCTCCATATTCATGTCATCATCATCATCATTCAAAACCCTAATGAAAATTAAAAAAACAAAAAGAAATGAAAGATAAATAATAAAAACCCTTTGCTGCTTTATTTCTCCATCACCACCTTCTTCTTATTTTTCTCACTTTGCTTTCTCAATCTCTTCTGCAATTCTATCTCTACTACTACTACTACTTGTGTTGAACATTCTCTACATAAAAAAAAAAGAAAAGAAAAGAACAAAACCCCATTGAAAAACTTTATACAAAAGAGAAAGAAAGAAAGAAAGATCATCAGATAACAAATTAGAGCCATGGTTTTCACATCTATTCCAGTCTATTTAGATCCACCCAACTGGCAACAACAACAGGTATATTGTTTTCTTTCTTATCAAAATCTCTTAAAGATCTAATTCAGATATTCTTCTTATTATCTTCTTCTTCTTCTTCTTCTTCTTGATATTATGAATATACCACATATTTCATTCCTTTTCTTTAGTTCTAATTATCTTTGTTATTTCTTGTTTGTTCTATTGGCTTTATTATTTCACAGATACCAAATAATAATCAACAAGGAATTGGTATTGATCAGCAGCAGCAGCAGCAGCAGCAACAACACCAGCAACAGCAACAGCAACAAAATCATTCACAACTTATTCAACCTCCACAGGTGGGTGGTACTGGAGGTGGTGTCGGTGCAAGCGCGATTAGGCCTGGCTCAATGGCCGATCGAGCTAGACAAGCTAAGCTTCCACAACCAGAGCAACAACTAAAATGCCCACGGTGCGATTCGAGTAATACAAAGTTTTGTTACTTCAATAATTATAGTCTAACTCAACCTCGTCACTTCTGTAAGACATGTCGACGGTATTGGACTAGAGGTGGAGCGTTGAGAAATGTTCCGGTTGGTGGTGGCTGTAGGAGAAATAAGAGAAGCAAAAGTACTAGTTCGAAATCCCCGGGAAATAGCGAACAACGTCAAAGCCATAGTTCTACTACAAGTAGTTCCATCCCATCAATTAGTACTAATTTAGATACTAGCGAGAACAATCTTTTCAGTCATCATATGATGAGTACTACTCCTCAATCCCAACCACGGCCTCAAATACCCTTCATGAGCTCTTTACACCATTTTACGGATCATTATGGTAGTGCACCTGGTTTGGGTTTGAACTTTAGTGGGATTCAGACACCGTCCACTGGCCAACAACACGGTGGCGCCATGGTTGCCAATATGGATTTTCAGATGGGAAATAGTTCAACTGGTGGTAGTTGTAACATTTTATCGATTACGGGAGGTATTGAGCAATGGAGACTTCAGCAAATGCAGCAATTTCCTTTCTTAGGTGGTTTGGAACCACCACAGTCGGGCATGTATGCATACCAAGGTGCTGTTGAGAATATGAGTCAAATTATAAGAACTAGTAGACCAACTGGTTCTCTTGCTAGTTCAGTGAAAATGGAAGAAAATCAAGCAGCAGGGTTAAATTTAGCAAGACAATTTATGGGCGATAATACGAATTCTAATAGTAATAACAATAGTCAAGGAAATGATAACCAATATAATTGGGGAAGTGGTGCTGGTGGTGGGG
Source organism: Papaver californicum (assembly GCA_023531435.1). NCBI lineage: Eukaryota > Viridiplantae > Streptophyta > Magnoliopsida > Ranunculales > Papaveraceae > Papaver > Papaver californicum. The sequence goes on along the minus strand of JAJJMC010001977.1, from coordinate 398,676 downwards.
GTGGCAATGCTGCATGGACAGATCTTTCTGGTTTCACTTCTTCTTCCACTACTCATCTCTTGTAGTTTTAGACACTTCTTGTTTAGTCGACTTAATCCAAGAACTCAAATACATCTACCTACTAGGAATCAATTAACCTTCAAATGCCAATTCAAAAGTGTCTAAGATATCTGTGAGTATCCGAAGAAGATTCATCAATGGCACCATATGGGAATCATATCGACCGTTTTATACAAGTGATCAAGTGAATTACTACTTCTAGAGGTAATGGTATAGGCTTCTTTGTTTTCATTAATTTGCTTCTTTTTCTTTTTTCCTTAACTTTTTTTTCTTGGTGTATTCTATGAACATGTTTACGAAAATGTGGGTGTATGATGAGTTAAACAAAGTACGTAGTTGTTAGAAATTGATCGATGATTCGATATTTGTCGATCATTAAAAGAAGTGTACTAATGCTAATGATTATACATCTCATGAGGGAGTTCATCGTTTAAGTTAAAGTAACTGCATTCCATTTGTTAATTTGCATTACCGATGGTATCGATCGATATCCATTTCGATTGTGTTGCAAAAAAACAATCTAAATACTCATTTTTGATATTGAGGTAGTATTAACGCATATTTATGTGTTCAAAATGGTGGCTTTTGTGATTCTTTCAATGGTTTCTAAGAGTAGTTTATATCTTATGTTTTTCTTAGAAAGCTGAAGAAGATCTTGTCATTATGTTGGAATGTTGAATTGTGTTTGAGGTCTTTAAGATATAATTCGTCATGAATGTGCAAAGTGAAGTTTTTTTCGGCTTTCTCAGATCTTTGTCAAAAGAGAACTCTGATCATGGAGGAATAATTCATAAATCAGTTCATTGTATGACATGAGTTTTGGCAGCTGGTATACTAATTAATCGGTTTCGTTCGGTCCGATTTCACGGTTTAAAACGGTTTGTATGCGGTCCTAGTTTTAGTTTTCCTTAGCAACATGAGGGTTTGCAATAGCACAGTGCTATATATGAGTACTTGTATGTGTATATATAGGAACTAATATTGAAAATTGAAAGGTAGTTTCAAATATTCTTCTCATCAGTAAGTCAAGATTACTGCTCCAATCATTTAGCTTCGCATAAATCGACAGTTATGCATATACACACTCATAAATCGACAGTTATGCATATACACACTCACTGCTGCATTGAACATAGTCTTAGAAAGATTTCATTGTTAAGGATGTAAAAGTACTGCAATTATGGGCTCAACAAACTGAGATGCATGATTGTGTAGTGATGTGTGACTAATATTGAGATATCGATCGACTACCTAACGTTCTTCATCATGTGTCTAGTTAGCTACCTACGGTTTCATTTTATCATCAATCATATATACACGTTTTTTCTTTTTTCATCAACATTCATGAGTCTTATCATTTTTCACTCCAACTTGAAAACCACATGAGTTCTTTCATCAGATAATGGGCCATTTTTATCTGTTTGCAAAGGAAAGATAGTCCAATGCTTATTCAGCGCGCCTCATATATGCATACATTGTAGGACATATGAGTGTAGCGAATTGTATCACCTATGGTCCTGCGTAGGGACCAATATATGCAGTCAAGTAACTCTCTTTACTCTTTTTCACTCACTCAGTGATAGCAGATATCGAGAAATCATTAGAAGTTATTATATGTTCGGTCATAGATTGCATAAATAAGCATACACATACACTTGAGTACTAAAGTATATAATCAGTATTCCAAGTCATGATCCCCAAAATTATGCATAAAAATGGCATCAAAATTCATATACAGTATTTTTTTAAACTAATCAAAGAAGTGTAGATATTATCATGGATTGGTGCTTTTTCTTCTTAGAGAAGTCTGACCAGCTAGTAAGAATAAGGTAAAAAAGAAGAAGAAGAAGGACAGTGGCACAGAAATCCAAGCTATGACTGTGTTAATGCCTCAGATTTTGTTTTTCTTTGGATACGCGTGACATATAATATGCCTCGCTCCCTCCTCACTGCTGCATGCAGCAGCTTTCTCTTTTTGCTAAAGTTGTGTCTTCATCCCTCCTCTCCCTTCTTCCTACTGTAGTAGTTTGTTTCTTTTATCATCAATCGAAAAGAAGGAAAAGAAGAACCTTTGATTAGATTTTAATTTCCATATATACTGTAGTAGTTTGTTTCTTCTTCTTCTCTTCTCACACATATCTCTGACCAGTCCAGTCAGGGGGGTTAGTCAGTTTTTCATCACGTTCTCACACGTGTTCTCCAATCATAGATTCCAAAACGTTTTCTTTAATCATTTACTGTATTCTTACTGAATGTTTGGGGAAATGACCAATGGGCAACAGTCTGCAGTCACAACGTCCCCTAAAACACTACTGCTCATAGGGTGTCTGGATATATACACCTTGAGAAAAAGTTAGTTAAAAATGAGGTATAGAACAAAAAAAAAAGAATTAATTTTTTGTGAAGTAAATTCATTTTTGCTTCTGATTGGTAAGATTTATTTTTGTTTTTAGTATCTAGAAATTCTAAACATGCTCATATCGTAGGCCAATTCCATAATCAAATCCAATACATGGTATTCAGCTTAGGGGCGGAGTCAGGTTTGCATGAAGTGGGTACAAAAAATGTTGATATGACTTGAATCGGTATACCTAACCGGATTAGGACTGGGA
>JAJJMC010001977.1:354579-395994 GCA_023531435.1 Papaver californicum | reverse complement strand
TGTTCTTTATCTGTTTATCGTTCTCGTTCGATCCCTGTTATAACAAAAAAAAAATGCCTACCCAAGTAATAAGCTGTATATACGGTGTAAAATGGGCTTGGGATGCAATTTTTTACTAAAATATATATCATGGGGCATGGGAACCTGTTAGGATGGATTTGTAACTGCATACCCATGCTCTAAGCTGGCTCCATACGCCCTGATTTAACTATTGGTTGTATATGGTTTTTGTGTGAGATTTACATTCCCGAAAGGGGGCCAGGTCCTAGACGAAGGTTGGTATTTTTTGCCCCCTTCATCTTGAAAGCCGCCCATGTTCGTATGAATCGTATCCTATATTTATTTATTTTTACATTAAAGTGTTTTAGTTTTGGATATCTCTGATTTCTGAGAAGCATTTTCATTTTGTTGTATGATATGAAATGGTCCTGGAAATAAAGATATTGGGGGGACTAAAGAAACGAGAAGTCAATAACAATGATTCTTTCTATACATATGGACCAGTACTTGATTCAACATATAACGATCGAGTTCATGTATGTGACCATGTTGTCTCTAACTTTGATTGTTGCAGATAGTGCTACACAAATTTGTGCCCCTCATGCACATTTTTGGATTGGGTCTTGATTCAACAAAACCTCTATAAATTAATACTCGATAAATTAATAACCTCGATAAAATAATAGAATTCGTTGATCCCAACTAAGTTTGGACAAGCCAAAATTTAACTTTAAATTAATAATCTCTTTAAATTAATAAAATTCTTCGGTCCCAAGGCTATTAATTTAAAGAGGTTTGACTGTATCTACATCAGAAATTCAAGATCAACGAAGTTAGAGAGATAGGGAAACTTGCGCTCATGATGATTACTGCAGGCTTGGTTGCGCTGCGTCTGCCGAAGCTCTCGCGAAAATGAAGTTGAAAACTGTATGGATACTGTTTGCACTCGGAACAATAACTGGAAGGGGCATAAACCAGACCTCCAAAGAGAAAAATGGGAAGAAAGAAAAAACATTGAGAAAATAAAAATTTGCACACCCGGTGGGACTCGAACCCACAATCGCCTGATTAGAAGTCAGACGCCTTATCCATTAGGCCACGGGTGCTAGGCGATGAAATTGTTAATAAATTACAAAATTATTTACTCATACATGTATAATAAAATATTTTCCAGATACTATTTCCTCAATTACATGTACTCAATCAGGTATGCCAACTGCCAAGATTCTCTTTATTACTGCCATATAAAACAACATTTCCATTTATTTATTTTTCCAAATATAATTTATGACGACATGATTTTATTCATTTCCATTTTTAAAGAACCCATGAGATATTTCAATTTATTGCATGGATTCATTCTATAAATTAGCCATTGAACAGAGAGCAGTGGTCATCGCAAGAGAAACAAAAGTGATCTAGTTAAAAGAGAAAATGGAAGGGAAGAATTTGAAGATGATTTCTGTGATGGTAATGTTAATGTTGGGAATGTTGGTAGGGAAGAGTATTGCAGATGAACGGTGTTATAATTTATGCAGGGCACAGTGTGCCGGAGGACCAACACCATTTCTATGTCCTCTTATTTGTTTGATACAATGTGGAATATCAGAGAATTCTTTCGATGATAATAAGGTTACCGGTTCTGCTCATAACTACTGCAAGCTTGGTTGTGCGGTCATGAATTGTGTCAACAAAAGCACTCCTCAAGAAACAAAAGATTGTTATAATTTCCATTGTGGTAAAGAATGCACCAAGTAAATTTTTTCTTATTGTATGAATGAATTAATTAAATAAGTGTTGGAAATAAAAATGGTTTAATGTTAAAACTAAGATTTTATTACTTAAAATAATTTTGTTACTATAATTAACTTGATGGGTGTTAGGATCATTAGTCCAAACTTGGGTGGAATTATAGCCATCCATTTTCACTTCTTAGTGAATGAGAAACCTTTGGTTGTCCCACATTGGGCAAACCAAGGAGGAAGTTCATGCATTTTACCACAAACGTTCTATATAAGGAAAAAGAACTAGTGGATTGGATATGGACTTAGGAAATGGACTAGTGGGCAAATGCACACATATGCGGTGCTTCGCACCGAAGCACCGCGGACCGCGGGCTTGCGGAGCTTGCGTGTGCTTTTGCGTGAGCCTTGGCGTGTGCCTGCGAGTGCACACGTGTACCCATCAAATATTCAACGGGTTTATCTTAAAAATAAATATTTTACCGTTTTGAATTAAATGAAAAATAAAATCATAAATATTTTTTAATTAAAAATCTTAACGTTTTGTTTTAATGGGGATTTAATATTTCAAAATAAATTTTTTCACCGTTTTAAAACTCAAAGGATTACTTCTCCTATAAAAGCACAACAATACTAAGGTTTTCGTTTACCCCAGTCGCAGCCACTATCCTGACGACTTTTCACCATCTTCCTGCTTTGTTGTGCGCAATAGTTTACATTCTTAATTTTTCATCTGCTGTTAAGTTTACAACGGGCCAACGAGCTTTGCTAGCTGGGTTGGTATCAGGTGATTTTATCTTGAATTCAAATTTGTCACTTACAAGGTATAACAGCATCTCCCTGAAGGTGTACCTGGCAAATATTGAGTTAAGGGCAGTCTGTTGAACATGCGACCTCAACTCTCTGTGCTTGAGTGTGTGTGTTGTTTATTTCTAACCCTCCCTTAATCATCTTCAAGTTCTCTGTTGTTTGTGTTTCTCTGTTACAGGAAGATTATTATCCAACAATCTTAACTCAATATCTGTGCAATCAACAAATCTTCTGTAACAATGGCAAAGACTGATGTTGAGAGACCTCAGAAGTTTTCTGGTAAGGATTTTAAGAGATGGCAATTGAAGATGCTCTTTTTCCTGAGTTTCCACATGCTTGATGAAGTAGTATTGAAACCGTATGACAAAGCTCTGGATACTCCTGAATCATCCAAGGAAAAAGATACTTGGACGAGAAATAATTATTTAGCAAAAAATCATATTTTAAATTGCCTTGAAGACTCTCTGTATGATTTTTATAATGCTAAAGAGAATTTTACTGCTTTAAATTTATGGACTGCACTGCAAGAAAAATATGTAGCAGAAACTGCAGGAAGTAAAAAATTCCTGGTTGCACGCTTTTTGCAATACAAGATGATGAATGACAAGTCTGTAGTTGATCAGTTTCTGGAGTTGCAAAAAATAATAAATGAAATCATTGTTGAAGGAATGGAAATCTCTGAGACCTTTCAAGTTTCTGCTGTGATTGAAAAATTACCAAGTTCATGGGCCGAATACAAGAGAAGACTAAGGCATGAGACTGGTGAGATTACTATGATAGAATTGGGCAAGAAAATCCAAGTTGAAGAATTGCTGTGTTCAAAGGACAAGAATGTTTCTTCTGCAAGAGACATGTCAAACAAAGCTCATGTGATCGAAAACAAGTTTGATACTCTCAGTCTGGACCACAACAAGCGCAAGCCTGGCCCTCAAGGAAAAGGTAAATTTCAAAAACCAAAGTCTGCTATTGGTAAGATTAAGGAAGCTTGTTATGTCTGTGGTGTGTCTGGCCATATGGCAATGCATTGTAGAAAACGCAAAGATGCGAATTTTAAGAAACAAAATGTAAACCTAGCTGAAAGTAGTAAAAATGAATTTTCTGGCACGGTGTCTGAGGTGAATTTAGTTACCAATGTGAGGGACTGGTGGGTAGACTCTGGAGCTACCAAACATGTCTGCGGAAGCAAGGATATGTTCACCTCCTACCAGACAGTAGGAGAGGGAGAAAAACTCTATATGGGTAATTCTTCTGCAGCACAAGTTGCAGGAAAAGGAAAGGTTTCGCTGAAGCTTTCTTCTGGGAAAATCCTCACATTGAATGAAGTGTTACATGTACCAGACATCTGCAAGAATCTCGTTTCAAGTGGTGTGCTAGATGACAAGGGCTTTAAAATTGTTTTTGAGTCTGGAAAAGTGATTATCACTAAGGGTAGGGACTTTGTGGGAAAGGGCTATAAGGATGAGGGCCTTTACAAATTATCTGTAATCTCTACTGAAATTAATAAAGTTGATTCTTCTTATGTTGTTGTCTCATTGAATATCTGGCATGGTAGACTTGGTCATGTAAATTATAATTCAATGAACAAATTGGCAAAATCTGGCTGCATTCCAAAATTAAATTTGGAATATGAACATAAATGTGAAGTTTGTGTAGAATCAAAATATGCTAAGAAGCCTTTTCAGAAAAATGTCCACAGAGTTTCTAATCCCTTAGAGTTAATTCACACTGACTTAGTTGATATGAAATCAATCCAAACCAGGGGTGGAAAAAAATGGTTTGTTACCTTCATAGATGACTGTACTAGATACTGTCATATCTACTTGCTTAAAGGAAAAGATGATGCTCTTGAAGCATTTAAATTATATAAATTAGAAGTAGAAAACCAGATGAATACCACCATTAAAACTGTTAGGTCTGATCGTGGGGGTGAATACATAACCCCTATAGGAGACTTTTGTGCGCAACATGGCATTATTCATGAGGTAACTCCTCCTTATTCACCACAATCTAATGGTGTGGCTGAACGGAAAAACCGAACCCTTAAGGAGATGATGAATGCCATGTTAATCAGTTCAGGACTACCGGCGAACTTGTGGGGGGAGGCCGTCCTCTCATCTTGATATATCCTGAGCAGAGTGCCCCTTAAAGGAACAGAAAAATCAGCGTATGAATTATGGAAAGGAAAACAACCCTCTTATGGATACCTCAAAGTGTGGGGGTGTTTAGCCAAGGTCTCTATTCCTCCACCTAAGAGGACTAAAATAGAACCTAAAACCGTTGATTGTGTCTTTCTAGGATATCCCGAGCACACCATTGCCTATATATTTATGGGTGTGAGTTCCGATAACTCGGAAGTTGGTGTGAACACCATTTTGGAATCTAGAGATGCTTCGTTTTTTGAAAATGTTTTTCCAATGAAAACTGAATCTCGCGTGATACGTGTAGATCCTCAAGATGTCCCTTCTTCTAGCCATTCATTACCGGTAGAAGAAGATGAACCTGTTTATGAGCCAAGAAGAAGCAAAAGACCTAGATTAGAAAAATCTTTTGGGCCAGACTTCATTACCTGTTTAGTTGAAACTGATCCACAAACCTATAAAGAGGCCATGACTTCGTCTGAAGCTCCATGGTGGAAAGAATCCACTATTAGTGAGATGGATTCTATTGTTCAGAATGAAACCTGGGAAATAGTAGATTTACCTTCAGGGTGCAAAACCATAGGTTGTAAATGGATCTTTAAGAGAAAACGTAAGGTTGATGGAACCGTGGAAAAATATAAAGCTAGACTTGTAGCTAAAGGCTATAAACAAATAGAAGGTGTAGATTTCTTTGACACTTATTCACCTGTCACTAGAATTACTTCAATTAGGTTGCTAATTGCTATTGCTGCAATCCATAACCTAGAGATACATCAAATGGATGTAAAAACTGCGTTTCTAAATGGTGAATTAGATGAAAAAATCTATATGGATCAACCCGAGGGTTTTGTGGTGAAGGGTTATGAAAAGAAGGTGTGTAGACTTAAAAAAAGTCTTTATATGGCTTGAAGCAAGCACCTAAACAATGGCATAAAAAATTTGAGGGAAGTAAATGCTGAAGAAATAAGATGAATATATAGTGCATCATATGTAAATAACATTGTAATCCCATATTTTCCGAAAATTTGATATACTCAATGTAACGGATGCGGGTTCAATTTATAAGACAAACTAAATTTGTGCCCGTAGTTGTTCGCACCTTTTTGAATCTGTTACATTTGAAAATTGCTCTTATCTTTTTATAATACCCTCTAACCAAGTTCTTATGATTTCATTATGAGGAATTCCATAACTTTCCAAAGCTAACCTCGTCGAATATAATTCTTTGGTAAGAGATTGAGTTTAAGTTCCGAAAGAATGTTTTAAGATTAATTTATCCTGTACAAATAAAAAGTATATTTAAAATGAAACAAATAACGATGATGAAATTAATAGTTACCCGTACCCGTATCTGTTGGATTCCCCTCTTTTATAAAATAAAAAGTATATTTAAAATGATACAAATAACGATGATGAAATTGATAGTTACCCATACCCATATGTGTTGGATTCACCTCTTTTACAAAGTTTACTTAGTGTCACGGCCCACCCATTTTCCCACATATTGGGTTGGCCCATGACAAGAGTCTAGGTCCATTAGAAGAGCCTAGAAGATTAGGGAAGTCCACAAGCTTCCAGAATATTCTTGGATAAAGAATATTCCCTTGTATATTCTTGTAAAGTGTAGAATACTCTAGAAGATGATGATTCTAGAACATATTCTAGAATCCTCCATACATACTATATAAGGTGGAGAGCTCATTTGCTCAAATCATCCACCAACAATCTCTTAAGCAATTGTAACATTCTCTCTCTTAATCAAATACTCTCTTCCACTTAAAATCTCTAAGTCTCTTCTCTCTTTTGAGATCTTTTAGGCTTACTTGAAGAGTTCAAGTGCCGCACGGTCTAGTCTAAATTCTTAGCCCGTGACAGTTGGTATCAGAGCCAGGTTTAAGACTCAAGAATGGCTGACATTAATAGCAACAACACCATGGAGAAAGGTGTCGATGGCCAAGCCAAGAAAAGGGGCAAGTCCAAGGATACGCAAACAAGTCTTGAGGCACGAATGACACGTATGGAAAAGCGAGTGAGCGACTTCCTTATACGCGCCGAAGAAGAGTTCCTAACAAGGGAGACTCTTGAAGGGTGGAAAGATTCATTCGAGGAGGACATAAGCAAGGCGGTGGATGGTATCAAAATGGACGTAGAAGCTCGGATCCAAGACGCGGTGGATGATAGCGTGGAGGAGGTGAAGGCCAAATTGCTGTCAGTTGAGCAAGAGCTAGAAGCGGTGAAAGGAGAATTGGTATTGTGCAAAAGGGCTGCCATAAACCAAGCCATGCACGAGGGGCCAAACAGACTCTCAAGAGAGGATGCTCCCAAGCCAACACCCTATAATGGGAAAAGAGACGCGAAGGAGATTGATACTTTCATATGGAGTTGCGAAAGGTATTTCGAACACTTGGAGATGGAGGATGATGCAAGGAAGATAAAAAGAGCTACGGTGTTTCTCACGGAGAACTCCTTAGCATGGTGGAGACTTCGAAGCCAAGAGATTCAGCAAGGTAAGGCTACTATCGGTACTTGGTCAGATTTTAAAGTCGATCTTAAGAAATTCTTTTACCCGGAGAATGCGGCTTATGAGGCAAGAGCGAAGTTGAAGTATCTTCGTCAAACGGGTACAACCAAAGAGTATACCGAGACGTATACAAACTTGTTGCTAGAAATACCCAACCTGTCTGAGGAAGAGAAGCTCTTTAACTTCTTGTGCGGAGCAAAATCATGGGTAAAACAAGAACTGGATCGCCGTCGTGTGCAAACGCTGACCGAGGTAATAGCTGTAGCCGAGACCTTGATCGAGAATATAAGTCCAAGCTTCGAAGAAAGAGGGAAGACTTCAAGGAGTACAAACTTTGAAGAAAGAGGCGAAACTTCAAGAAGTCACCATGCCAAAGGTGGGGAAGCGAAGGAGGATAGAGACAAGCATACCTCAAAAAAGTATCTTTCGTGGAAAGACAAAACTTCCGAGCATAAAGATAAAGGTAAGCCCTCCTACTATTGCTTCTTATGTGATGGAGATCATAAAGTCCGTGATTGCCCGATGAAGGGTAAACTTAGTGGGTTGATGGAGGAAAATGGATCCGACGAGGAACGGGATTCCATGATGAGTTCGCTCCAAGTGCTAAGCAGTGTCCAAGCTAAGTTGGAGAAATCCAAGAGCAAGGACAAGACTCTCATGTTCGTAGACGTTAAAGTGAACGGGAAGACCTCCCGCGCCTTAGTGGATACGGGAGCCACACACAACTTCTTGTCCAAGAAAGAAGCATTGCGTCTAGGCATGAAGTTCGCTAAAGGAGGAGGTACCGTGAAGGCGGTGAACTCAGATGCGAAGCCACTAGTGGGCGTGGTACGTGGTGTGGAGATGCATCTCGACAAGTGGGCGGGATCTGTCAATTTCTCGGTGATCCCTATGGATGACCTTGACATGGTGTTGGGGATGGAGTTCATGTGCGAACAACGTGCCATTCCAATGCCACCTTTTGACTCCTTGTGTATACTCGGAGAAAACTCAACACACCTGATCCCGGTGACTAGGGAGAAGAAGAACACCACGGTGTTGTCGGCGCTTCAACTTTCAGAAGGGTTTAAGAAGGGTGAGGTAACCTTCATAGCAACAATGAAGGAGGAAGAACCGACTACCCAAGTTAAAGAAGTTCTGAAAGGCATGAAGAAGGTTCTCGAAGAGTTCGAGGACGCGATGCCGAAGGAGCTGCCCAAGAAGTTGCCGCTAAGAAGGGAGATCGATCGTGCGATCGAGCTAGAGCCTAGCGCTAAGCCTCCCACAAAAACACCTTACCAAAGGTCCCCACCGAAGGTGACTAAATCGAAGAAGCAACCTATGACGCCAAGTACTTTGGCCACTTCTAATGCAGGTACTTGCCCCGGAGCATACAAGACTGCGAAAGATTGGTAGCAGCAAAGAGACTTAGCACACGCCCAATTGATAAAAGTAGCTAAGAAAATGAAGAAGTGGGTCAAAAAGAAGCGGCATGTGGAGTTCCAAGCTGGCGACATGGTGTTTGTCAAGCTTTTTTCCCAACAATTCAAGTATACTCGGCCACTACACAAAGGCTTGTTACGCAAGTACGAAGGACCGTTCAAAGTACTAACCAAAGTGGGCAAAGCTTTTTACAGAATGGATCTCCCATCAAAGATGAAAATCCATCCCGTCTTCCACGCGAGCAATCTAAAGGCGTTCAACAAGGACGAGGAAGACGAGAGTTGGAGAGTATCAAGACGTGCACCTCCCATTACAACTTCTTTCGACAAAGCTGTAGACGAGATACTAGCTGACCGGATTGTTCGAAGGAAGGAAGTGCCGTCTTGCAAAGAATACTTAGTGAAATGGAAAGATGCATCAATGCAAGAAGGAACATGGGAGTCCGAGGAGTCTCTCCGGAAATTCAAAGATGCGAGCGACCAGTTTCATGCAGAAGTCGCGACGAGGACGTCGCGAGAATAGGTGGGGGAGAATGTCACGGCCCACCCATTTTCCCACATATTGGGTTGGCCCATGACAAGAGTCTAGGTCCATTAGAAGAGCCTAGAAGATTAGGGAAGTCCACAAGCTTCCAGAATATTCTTGGATAAAAAATATTCCCTTGTATATTCTTGTAAAGTGTAGAATACTCTAGAAGATGATGATTCTAGAACATATTCTAGAATCCTCCATACATACTATATAAGGTGGAGAGCTCATTTGCTCAAATCATCCACCAACAATCTCTTAAGCAATTGTAACATTCTCTCTCTTAATCAAATACTCTCTTCCACTTAAAATCTCTAAGTCTCTTCTCTCTTTTGTGATCTTTTAGGCTTACTTGAAGAGTTCAAGTGCCGCACGGTCTAGTCTAAATTCTTAGCCCGTGACATTAGTTAGAAATCACAATAAATATACATATTTATTTGTTTATTTATCTTATTTAAGAATATAAATTTAACGGTAGTTGTTAATTAAAGATGATTAAATATAGATCGTCGACTTGCGATGTTCTCCACCCACTATAGGTAATGTTGACCCGGTATAATTAAGTATTGAGTGTAAATGAAGTGTAATAATTTTAAAATAAAATAGCCAATAGGAGAGTGAGTTTTTTAACCCCTAAATATTTGCACCAATCAAATTATGCCAAGTGTAAAACTCTCATTTTACAAAAACCTTATTTCGGCCAATAGAAAGTGAGGATTTTCTCACTGTTCTCTCGCCATTAGATTGGTACACCCCAACAACAAATTGAGTATCTGCTAGATTTCCCTATTAACAATGTTTGACTAACTGATTCAACCTACAACGAGTGCATCTGTGTATGTAACCATTTTTTTGATCCATTAGTGTTGCACATGCTGCTATACTCCGAACTCGGTTAAGGTAAAATTGAGTATCTGCTAGATTTCCCGATAACTCCCTCAAGAATAGGAGGCAATAACAAAACGAATCCGTCAGAGAGTACTCCACCATGAGCTGTCAAAGCACGCTTAGTCAATCGTCAATCTCAAAAAAGAAAAGTTGACCAATATAGCCATGTGTCATCTCGTGGACTTCGTCGTACCCTGCCTATTCGTCTTCAATTTTGTTCTTTTTACCCAGCTACATGATAGAACTCTCCTTTTTTCTATCCTTGTTTACATAGAATCTTTTGATCAGGGGTGGAGGATTTTAAGACAGGAGGTGTAAAAAAATACGTCACAAAATAAAAAGGCCAATAAAAAAATAATAAAATTCATTGCACATTAAAAATCGTGTTACAATCACCTAATACAATCTGAGCTCTAAATAATTCGAGTCTTCAAAATTTATCAGTACATGCCTTCATGGCGATAATTCAAGTATAATTATCAGGATGATCATTATGTTGGTGGACTGGTGGTAATGTTGTTTCCCATTTGCTTTTTACTACAGCAAACATTTATCATTTCCATAGCAAATGTTCACATCCTTTGGGCATAAATATCCTTTCTCGCATTGACCGTTCCCCCAAATCGATAAATCCCAAACCCTAGTTTTTCTGCTCTTGTTCTTCAACAATGTTTCGTTCTATATGCAATACATTGATTCGAGATAAGATCATCAATGGAGGAGATTCAAAACCCCTTTCTCTGTTCTTACTTCATATCAAGGTTAGATCCATTTCATCTTCTTCGTTTGAAATTTCTTACCTGGTAAACTCTTGTGGATTATCAGAAACCCAAGCAAAATCCGCATCGAAGAAACTCCAATTCGAAGCCACATCGGATCCAGACTCAGTTCTTACCTTCCTTGAATTTCACGGGTTCACTAAATCCCACATCACAAAACTAATCACAAAGAATCCAATAATCCTTTTATCTGATCCTCACAAAATCCTTAAACCCAAATTTGATTATTTCAATTCTAAAAATATTACTCCTCCTGAACTTGCCAATGTCTTATCTACCAACCCACTGATTCTGAGAAGAAGTATAAAAAAACATTTCATTCCTTTTTTCGAATTTGTTGGGAAGATTGTTCCTCATGACAGAGATGTATTCCGCATTTTACAGCGAACGTGTATACCCGCAGGCGTAGAGGATAAATTGAAGATCAACCTACAGGTTTTGAGAGACGAAGGTGTTGATCAATCAAATATATTAAAGTATGTAATCAACCAACCCAGGACATATATGATGGAGACTAAAAAATTTAAGGGCATTGTAGAAAAGGTTAAGGGTATGGGTATTAATCCTCACAAATATGCATTTGTTAGTGCTATTCATACAATCGCAGCAATGAGTAAATCGACGTGGGATAAGAAGTGGAATACTTATAGGATATGGGGTTGGTCAGATGAACAAATTCAATTTGCATTTATGATGACTCCTATTTGTTTGATGCACTCTGAGAAGAAGATATCGAAGACTATGGATTACCTTGTGAACCAAATGGGGATTAGCTCACCGCTTCTTGCTAAATGCCCGGTGGTTTTTCATTATAGCTTGGAGAAGAGGATTAAGCTTAGGTGTTCTGTTTATAAAATTTTAGTCTCTAGGGGTCTCATTAATAAGGATCAATTTGGCATATCTTCGGTTATATGCATGTCCCCAGAGTCTTTCTTGAACAAGTTTGTGCTCAAGTATGAGGAAGAAGCTCCGGAGCTAATGAAGGTATACTATTGTGAGCTATTTACTATTTCGTAATCATTTAGTGAGACATGATAAACATGATGTAGATTGTCAGAATCTCTCGACAGTTTTTAGTTTGCATTGTGTTTGCAGCTTTTGCTTCTCTTTAAAATATTAGATTATGCTAATTTCTAACATGTGGATAATAAATTAGCATTGCATATCCCCTGCTTAGGAGCATTCTAATGAGACCTGTTTCTCTGATCACCTGTGATTTACACAATAGCATCTGTTGGTGGTGTGCAGTCGTACTTTGTGCATTCAAGCTTACATCTAAATATTCCCATATGGGTTAATGTCCCTTCATATTTTCAAGCTGGTGCAAGTGCATTGAGTTTTAAAACCTTTTAATGGAACACTCACATCCAAATGTCTTGTTGAAAATTTGACATGTACTGTATTGTAGTGGTATTGGTGAGGCCAAAAACCAATGTTATTTGTACCTGGTTTACTCTCTAACAATAAATATTTGTTTGTATTGAAGAATTTGGCTGCTATAATGGATGCATAAGATACTGGATATCATCACCAATGCTGAATCTGATACCCCGTCCAGACTGGTATGTTTCTTTCTTGCTTAATTTGATCTTGTTTTAATTCTGAAAAGAATCTTCTCAATTCCTGTAACATAGAATAGAAAACATGTTAACAGTTCATGGCAATGCCATTCTGGCTCTTTGAAATAGTAAAGGATCTGAATGATCTCTGTATGTTATCGATGATGATATAGTGCTAGATTCCAAATTGCACACTGTGTTAATAAGTTACTTTTCTCTTTGCTGTGTTAGGATGTTTAGAAGACCGCAATGTTGTTAAGAGTCAAGGATACACTGAAGGCGGACAAATTAGAGGTCGATGATATTACTTGAGTTAGGATTGTATTTGGTTGTGCATAAACATATCATTCTCATTGTAAAAATAGAGAGATCATCTTTGCAATTTGGATTTAGCTAGCTATCTACGTTACCACTAAGCGTGCAGATCCATAGAAATCCTACTAGTCTACTAGTTGTTAGATATCAACTGTTCTTATCTTCGTATCTAAACCTAAGACTATCATAGAATGATGTACTTGTATGTTGTATCATGTTCAGTGCTGAGTCAACTAAAACAGGTGTTGGTCTGATATTATGCAATGAAACAGGTGAAGTTGAACAAAGAGGAGGATTCCAGTGCAAGGCATCATATCATAGGATCGCAGTGTGTTAGGAGATGGTGCTGCAGTACTCTGGGCACCAAAAGACAAATTGCATGGCATCGGAGCACTTGTCTATGCATCTCTTTGCTGGAAAACATGAATGCGCAGAGGTACTATGTTTTGGCAAAAAGAAGCATGGATTAGATTTGGCAAATGTTACCTTATGCAGTCACCTGGGCTAACTTGAAAGAACGACAGACGCTCATTGATCCTTATTGCAAGGATTCATTTCCATATTCATGGCCCGTGAAGAGATTTTTCTTTCTCAATTTGGTCAGTAATTATGATTTGAGCTGTATAGATTGAAATGCCAATGTGTCATGTGCTAGGCAGTTCAGAAATTATAAATTGATCGTAAGTCAAAATGGCATGATTTTTATACCTCATATCTGACACCATTTTGGCTGAGTATATCTGTACCTAAGGTAAGACTACAGCCGACAAAATTAAATTACTTAATGCAAACTGCAAATTCTGTGATGAGGAGGGAAAATCAATACAGAAAAATATTTGCTATTTCTCTACTCTGTCGTATGGACATATAATGCAATCTTCTGGCAGGAAAAATCTAGCAAAAATAAGATTTGAGCAAAAATGAAGAATAAATAAGGTACGGTGTTCTGGAAGGAAAAGGCAAGAATATTAATTTTATGCATTATGATGACACTTCTTTTATTGCCAACGATTCATTTCCATTTTTATGGCTCTCAAAAGGTAATATTCTTTGTGAATTCCTTTAGTAATATGATTTTAGACAGCTGTATAGATATTGTCAAGCCAGTGTGTGGTCATAGGATTGCTAGGCAGTTCAGACTTCAGACCCTATAAATTGCTCCTCAAAAGGAAAACTCCTTCCATCAAAATTTCAAGAAAATCAAAGAAAAATAAGAGCAAATTCAAATTAGAGTTTAGAAACAATGGAAGGGAAAAATGTGAAGATGATTTCTTTGGTTGTGATAGTAGTAAAGTTGGGAATGTTCGTAGAGAAGAGTTCAGCATTCGAAAAACCCTGTTACATAGCGTGTTTCGATGAATGTTAATCGTTGTGGATTTCTTGGAATGCTTACATGTCCAGTTACCTGTTTGGAAAAATGTACTTCTTCTTTAGCGACTTCTTCAAACAAGATCTCCTCTCGCGATTACTACTGCAAGGTTGAGTCTGCTCCTACGATTCATCTGAAAGCTTATTCCTAATGGGATTTGTGACAAATATAAAGTTTATAGCATCACCCATAATAGAAACAAAAAAGAAAAACCTTTGAAACAGTGAATTGAGATTAAATTTCTTTACTCTTTGTTGTTATGAATAACTGGTACATATGTAGGTCAAAAGCTCAAGGACTTCTCCATTGAGTTGAAAACTTAGAAAGAATTGAATCACAATCTAACAAAGAAATTTACTACTTAGCAATACGAAAATACAACAATTTCATGTACCTGATTTAGTCTACAAACTAAGTTGACATGTCTAATATCCTATCTTCCACTTTTCTTGTTTCAGCTGTACCCAATGTTTCACCACCATCAGTTTGCTTCAGACAAATACTTCTGTTACGCCATAAAGAATGCTCCAAGAAATAGACCAGATTTCAACTGTTACAAGGTTCATATCTCCAGAAGGCCATTAAAAGTAAAAAGGGGAGAAATAAAAGAAAAACATGAGAAGGGTAGCAGCTTCTTCATCAAGGGAAACCCACGTGAAGAAAATACAGGCAGAGATACAAGCACCAATACACTATATCAAGAAAGGCTATTGATCTCCCCATCTAGGACTATTCATAGGGAAATATCCTGAAGGGGACGGTGGGAAAAAAAACCCAGGAGAATTTGGTGCTTGTGGCCCAGGACCCAAAACCCCTGGGTGAGAAAATTGTGAAAAGAAGGTTGGAGTAAGAGGAGGAAATCCAGGTGATAGAGGAGGATATGAAGAACGCGGAGACAAAAAGTTCATGTATGCACTTGGTGAAGGCATCAAAAATTGAGAGGTTGGAGATGGCAACAAGAATTGAGAGGTTGGAGACGGCAACAGCGCAGGAGCAGACCCCCCTCTTGGAGATGGAAAAGGAGGAGCTGGAGCTGGAAATGGAGGAGGTATAGGTAGTGGTGTAGGAAGTAAACCCGTATGAGGTTGAATATGGGGTTGAGGTGGAGGTTGAGGTTGATGCTGAGGAGGAGGAGGTTGTGGAAATCTAGGACTAAGCATAGAATTCTGCAAGTAGCGCATATAAGCTGAAATTGGAGACTCAGCTACACCATTTCCCCCCCAATTTGAGTCTCCAGCGGGCTGTTGACCAAATTGTCCACCACCAGGTCTAACAAAATCACCACCACCACCACCACCATTAAAAGGAGGTGGGTGAGGCTGATTATGAATTTGAGTTGGTGGTGGTCGATTAATTGGCGACAACGGTGGTGGACGTATCTTCTGTAAACGATTACTTGCTGGTTTAGGAAGACTATTAGGAGGTCTAGGTTGTGGTTGATTGTTCTGTGATGGCGAACCGGTTAATTGCTGAACTATGTTTCTAAAATCATTCTTACTGATATTATAAACATGTGGTTGTGGTGGTTGTTGTGGTTTATTGTTGGCAAAGTTTGGTTGATGCAATGGAGATTTCCTGATGTTTTTACCCAATTTATTCACTCCCAGATGTTCATTGTATCTATTCCTATCATCATCCATTTTTTCAACAACAAAATCAAAAATAATACTATCAAGAAGTAAAATCTAACAAGTTGAGTCAAATGAGCATACCACTGTTTTCGTTTTCTCTGCTCCTTTTTCTCAATTCATCATCTTTTTTTCTTCAATTGATACACCAGATTTTGTTACAGGACAGTGGAAGAGAAGACGAGATAACCCTAGATTTTGTCTTCACACAGTAAAACAAGAAAATAAATTGTTGAATGAAATTTTGACCATAAATAATTTGGTTGATTTTGACTTTCTTATTTCTTTTTCTGAATAATAATAATGATAATGGTGATGCTAATGTGCGCAAGTGTCGACTGACTGGAGTCTTGAGTCTCCACTCTCCTCCCACTGGTGCACGTTAGTAATCATTTATTCATTCTAAATAATTACTTTTTTTCCTCTACCGTAAGCAATTTTCTTACACGTCTCAAGCACGAAGACGACATCCTACTAATTCCCCAAATCATAGAATCATCACATTCACACGGTCCTTAGCTAGCTATTCCGGGTATGGCGAAAAGTTTGAGATGACAAACCTATCGGGTGTTGTTCGTTTTGACCGAATATAAATCCGATCTATTATTCTATTAATTATTTATGATTCAGAAATAATTCAGAACGTATATATGATGTATAATTTGTTCTAGACATTTTTTCTTTTCTTTTCTACAGTTTCTATAGATTTCCTCTTGGGGTCTATTTTTTTATTGTACCCCTATTTTCATAATCTAATTAATACTTCTTTACGGATTAAAAAAAAAAAGGAGACAATTTTCATACCAATCTTATGATCTAATTTATTCTTCTTTATCGAATTAAAAAAGAAAGATATATATGATTTTAATACCTCATTTCTGAATACATATGTACCTAAGAGTAGACTACATGTAACAAAATAAAATTACTAATGCAAACTGCAAATTATGTGATGAGGAGGAAAAATTCAATACATATAAATATTTGTTATTTCATTGCTCATATGCACAAAGATACACTGTTCTGGCAGAAAAAAAGAAACAAAAATCTGCAGATGATCAGAAAATACGATTAATGGTAATTTATGGGGGGTAATACAAGGTATGAAATTATTGTTACTTAATTTTGGCCCATTCCTCCTCATAAATCTGGATTTTCCATAACAACTTCATCAGTAATACCTGATCGGTGTCTTCCAGCCGTGTCACGTATTCTAATATAGTAAGATATCTCGTTAATGTTGATACTAATATGAAGATATCTTTCCTTAAAAGCTTGTCTGGAATTATGATTTGTGTCATCAATTATACATTTGAACTCTATAAATTAGTCTTTCAGGGGACACTGTTCATCGCAGTTTCAAAAGAGAGAGTTTGCTTATCTGTTAAGTGGTAGAAGCCAATCAGTAATTAGAAAATGGAAGGGAAGAATCTGAAGATGACTTCTTTAATGGTGATAGTATTGTTATTAGGAATGTTGGCAGGGAAGAGTGCAGCCTTCACCGAGTGTTATGCACAATGCTTGATAGATTGTGCCTCTGATGGATCAACCTTTAAATGTCCTTTTGTATGCTTGAAAAAATGTCTCCTCGAGGCGACTCCTAATTACTACTGCAATTTTGGCTGTGCTGTCTCAAACTGCATCCAGAAAAGCACTCCGCAGGCTCCTCGTGCTGACGAAGTGGAACATTGTATTAATTCTTACTGCGATAGCAAATGCAACAATTGAACACCTAAATTTTTTGTAATAATTTGTTGGATCGATGTATGAAGGAAATCCTATATCAAATAAGAGCGAATATGAATGTAATGGGATAATCAATTTATCTTGGATTTTTAATGTATGAAATTTTGTTCAATGATTTCTCTAGTCCATCTTTGAGATTATTATGTTTTCATTTTGCGGCATACATACGTCTGCATCATAAAGTCATGATGCATCTACTGGCTAATATCATCATGCCAGAAACATGTACAAGATAATAACTTGGCCAGAGGACTGTCTCTCAGATTAGTTATTCGAGTCCAACTTGCAATTCTACAAGGCTGCAAGTAGAACTTCAAGAAAAAAACAATGGGGTGAGCATGGATCGAACACGCGACCTACGCTCTCCCAACTGAGCTATCCCCAAACGTGTGCTTATTATGCGTAAGCATTATATTATCTATACTATCTTGATAGTTTAGTGTTGGGGAATGATGGGTGCCGACTAAAAGCCACCGGAGTCGGACAGAGTTACGACATGACATTATACCTGTACTGGCATGTCCGTGCATTTTTGGTTTATTGGGGTTACAATTAGAAAGAGTGACAACATATCCATTTTCTCCTATTAATGGTAATTTATGGGGGGTAATACAAGGTATGAAATATTGTTACTTGATTATGCACATTCAGACTGGCTACATAAAATGGAAACAAAAGAAGCATATCCAATGAATTATGACTACATTTTTCAGTGCAAATGAAACATGAGATATAATTCTTATTAAGTTCATCATGTTAGCAAAGAAAACAAATTAATTTGATAAATATAAATTAATTATAAAAAAATGTTAGAATTTGAAAAACTTTAAATTAGTTATCTTTTTATCTCTAAATATTTTTAGCCCGGTTTCCTAACTAAAAGGAGAAGATTAATGGATACCAAGAAGAGCAAAATATAGAAAATATAATGAGATTTGCTTTATAACTAAAACAGTACAAGTGTCATAAGCCTGTTGGCTTGGCACATATGGCTCACCTCCATTCTGGCACAAAGGATATATACCGCTGAATTTATGATTTGAGATCCACACGTTTAATGTCGATTAGAACTGAATCCTATAAATTAGTACTCCATGTAGAACTCCTTCCATCAAAATTTCTAGAGAAAAATTGATTGAGAGATAAGAGAAAGTTTAAATTTCTAGAGAAGGAAAATGGAAGGCAAGAACTTGAAGATGTCTTTTTTGATGGTGATCATCTTAGTGTTGGGAATGTTCGCAGGGCAGAGTTCAGCGTGTTGGACGTCATGTATGAAGCATTGTCAAGGTCAAGTTGGATGGGTTCCATGTGCTATAGTCTGCGCGATAGACTGTAAGACGCAGAAGACGCAGAAGGAGGAGGTGTTTTCAGATAATAAGGTTATTACATCTGCTGCTGATTACTGCAAGCTTGGTTGTGGGATCATGAACTGCGCAAACAAAGCCGCCACTCCTCAGCAAGTGGATGATTGCGTCAATGTTCGCTGCGAGAAGGAGTGCACGAGTGCATTAATTAAGTAAAAAAAATTCATATGTAATCGTCCATTGTAACAATGAATAAATAAAATGGATTGATCCATTTACTTACTCTATGTGCAACTTTGCAATGAAATGAATTAACAAATACTTCTATCTGATAAACAAAGTTGCTTAACTTTTGATTTCTTGCATGGGAAATGGGACATTACCCTTCGACTGAAATCCCTCCAAGTCCAGCTTAAATTATGTACATCTATGGGTTGGTAAACCATCATAAGATGCCAATTCTTTTAAGGAGACACTCCTGCTTATAGTTGATAGGATAAGGAGCTATCCCAACTGAATCAGTTATTTGTCATTGCACCTTCCTGTTAGTGTTCAGATACCCTATGAGCAAGGTTGGTGGAGCACAATGCATGCTTGTCGTAGATGCATCTGATGTGCTAAACACGACCTCTGGTTCTGCAACTAACACAACGGGGTGCCCAAGTAACCATGGGATTAATAATCGTACACTTTTGAAGTTGACATCCGCGGCTCATGTCTATATCATAGAGTCATCATGCATTATCTTCTTGCTAATATCATGCCAGAAGCAAGTGTAAGATAAGATGGACAATTACTAACCTAGCTTGGCCAGAGGATTGACTCTCAAATTAGTTATTTCATCCCCGATCTAACCATGTCCAAAGTTATGCAAGTGGGCTGACTCTTGAGATTAGTTTTTCAGTTTCCAAAAAAAAATCCCATCTTGCAATTCCATAAGGCTGCAAGTAGAACTTATGTGTGCACTAAATAGAGCCAGAGAGGGAAAAAAATATAACAACAACTACCAAGCCTTTATTCCCTAATAAATTCGGGTAGGTTAGAAATAAAAATCATGTCAAAGTTACCAAAACAGAGGCAAAGAAATAAAAAGTAATAATAAAAATAGTATTGTTATCAATAATACTAGTAATAATCCAAAACAGAGTCCTAATTAAGGGCCACAGTCCTAAGCTCTAAATCCTTGACTAAATAAAGTCCTAGCCTCTAATGCTAACCCACCGAACTCCCTAGGTTGTTGTTTTCTGGTACGTGAATCACGAATTTTCATGCATTTTTGTTTGAAGCCATCTCTTTGGACATATTTTATTCCTTTAAGTGTCTTTTCGTTGTTTCTTCTATGTCAATTTTGGTAGATCTATATCTCTTTGTGTTTACGATACGATTTATGATACCAGTGCATTAGTGCCTTCGAAAGTTTTTATTGGAGATGTCCAAACCATCCCAGCCGTTGTTGAATAAGTTTTCCTCGATCGGCGCCATTTTAAGTTTCTCGTATATATCATCATTTCTAATTCGGTCATGTCTTGTATGTCCATAATCCACCATAGAATAGACACTTCTGCTAGACATATCTTCCGAAGGTTGCCCAATACTCAGCACCATACAACATCAAAGGTCTAAACGTTGCAGAGCTTTCCTTTGAGCTTTTGCGGATTTTTTATCACATAGGATGTTGGTTGCATGCCTCCATTTCACCTACCTCGCTCGAATACTATGACCGATATCCTCATCAATCTCTCCTTCATTCTGCAACATCGACCCTAAATATCAAAAAGTGTCATTCCTAAGTACTACTTATACGACCAAAATGACATCTCCATCCTCTATTCCAGCATCACTAAACTTGCACCTCATATACTCGGTTTTAGTCCTACTGAGTCTAAATTCCTTAGCTTCTAGTCTATTTCCACAACTCCAGTTGTCAATCAACCCCTATCCTACTCTCATCAATTAGCACTAGCTACATCAACAGCAAAGAGCATGCACCACGGGATCTCTCCTTGTATGTCCTTTGTAACTTCGTCCATCGCTAGAACGAAAATGTAAGGGTTCAAAATTGACCTTTGGTGTAATCATATCCTAATAAGAAAGTCACTAGTTTCCCTATCAAATGCTCTAACACCGGTCATAATGCCATCGTACATATTCTTGACGAGGGTAACGTGTTTTATGGGGCACTTTCTATTTTTCAAGAGCCCTCCTTCGCCTATATAGTCTCTTCTGTATAGCCTGTCCCAAATGATAAGTTTGTAAACAATGGTAAAAAGATTCGTTCAAGACTTGTGAAGATTTGGTTTTAAATTTAAATTCTAACACTAAAATAGCAAAAACTCAAACAAAGTTGATATCAATATTAAGAGAATACTGAGGATAAGATTCCACTATTTTTCAATTTCCAAGTGATTTAATTCAATAATTATAATTATGCAATTCATACATTCAATTTGATACTAAAATATTGCAACAAGTAGATTTTCAAAATATCAATTGTAAATCGCACATATGAAGCACCAAAAGTCCTAGACTAAGCATGCATCATCAAGAGAAAACACAACTAATTAACAAAAATCGTTCAATCAATTTTCATTCAATGCAAATAATCATAATAAAAGAATTGCGCAAAATAAATAATTAAGAAATATCACTGTTGCATTGGAAAAATAGTTTCCAATGTCGCTTCAACAACGGGATTTAGCTCCACATGTTGGAAATACACTCAAAAAATTGATTCATGACTCAAAAGTTGTTTACGAAGATGAAAATAGAAAAATTAATGAAACCATGAATTTGCAACCCTGTAGGAGCATTACAGTTTTACTGTTACAGAGCAAATGTTACTAATTCAAAAGTTCCGCTGCAAATGAAGCATTACAGAATCTTGAAATAAATGACACTTCTTTGAAATAAATGACTGCCCGAGAGATCCTTATGTTCTTCGAGTTCTTCTTCTCGGTGAAGAAAAACTCTCTGCAACTCGATTTTTTTAACTCTGTATTATCCAGAATCACTCCCAATATCTCCGTAACCCCTTTGTCATGTCTTATAACCTCATATTTATACTCAGCAACCCTTGAATCAATCTAAATCTCTACCAAAATCTTTTTATTCAAAGAAGATAATTCTCGGGAATAATTTTTCTCTCTCGGTAGTTGATTTTCAATTAAACTCTCTGTGACATGATTTTATTCTTGCTTATTCAAACTCATTGTTGCCTTGTTTGTCTGAATACACACAGAAGCAAATTCAGGTGAAATAGGAAAGAATACATGACTCACGAGTTTCATTTACAACCTGTTAAAACGAGAATGAAATATACTCGAGGGATTCTTTTATTGATTTCACGTTGCAATTCTTATTTGGAGAATGCAAGAATATTTTTACTTTAAAATCTTGAAAATACTTTAAAGATACGTGTATGAATTATTCACAGCTGCATGAGAGAAAATTTTGCTGCACAACAATTATTTTGAAATAGAGAAGAATGTGGTGCTCGTATCCAACTGGTGGGTTCCTTTAGCCAAATGTTGACATATTGTCTATTATATTCACAATGAAAAGTTCTTTTTTGAAGCATATTCGATCTTACATATTCAACAAATGTCAACTTCATCAGGGTTTGTTATTTTCTGTTCAAGCATTGAATGGGTACTCAATGCAATGACATAATAGCTAGTACTGTTAGAAATGTTCGTAGGGAAGAGTTCAGAATTCGACGAGGGAGTGTTATGCACACTATGTTTAATTGAGTGTGTTACTGGCGAATCAGTCTTTAAATGTTCTTTCGTATGCAGAAACCTATGTAAGTTGTACTATGATTTTGGTTTCTGTCTAATGTTAATTAGTTCGAGCATTGGTCGAAGAAAACAACCGAACTTCAAAGGTTTGACAAGTGATGTATTAAGTTAAATATTGGGGTAGATTCATGTGTGCGGGGATAGCTCAGTTGGGAGAGCGTCAGACTGAAGATCTGAAGGTCGCGTGTTCGATCCACGCTCACCGCATTTATCCTTTTTCTTCCAAGGAAGATGGTGGTGGGTTAACTCACAAAGTCATTGGAACAAATAACAGGCAAGGGTCATGTCAAACCAAATGTCAACTTCAGCAGTGTTTGTGAATTTCTGTTTAAAGCATTGAATCAGTACTTAAACGGAAGAGTTCAGCATTCGACAACGAGTGTTTTGCACAATGTACGTTTTAATTGATCAATAAAATGGTTAAACATATGGACAATTAATCTGCATTTCAAACGACATCTTCCTTCAAAACTGATCCAAAGTTCGATCACCACTAACAAAGACAGAGAATACCTGATCAATGGCAGCAAGTGGGGTAGTAGTAATAGAGAGGGAAACAATATGGAAAGCTCATTCAACATTAGCAATAGTCCAGATATTATATGGAGGTTTTCATATCATATCAAGTGTTGCTCTCAATGCTGGTATCAATCAAATTGTATTCTGCGTTTATCGTGATCTTATTGCTCTCTCATTACTTGCACCCATTGCTTACTTTCGTGACAAAAGGATTCGTCTTCGTCTTCCTCCTATCAATTCTAGTCTCCTCATCTCTTTCTTCTTCCTTGGATTAACTGGGTATGTAATGAATCGATCCATTCTTCAATTGTATGTTAAATTTCATTTCTTTTTTCATGATTTCATTATTCAATTTTTTCAACAGGGTATTTGGGAATCAGCTGTTGTTTTTAATGGGGCTTGGCTACACAAATCCAACATATGCTGCTGCTGTTCAACCTGCAACTCCTGTGTTTACTTTTGTTTTTGCTGCTTTTATGGGGTAAGCTCAAATTCTTCATCCTAGCTTCTTTTGTCCACTTCAACCTTTTGCATCTGCATTCTTCTATTTTCCTTGCATTTGGGTGATTAGGGAGGTTGAATTTTTTTTTTGCAGTACTGAAAAAGTGAATTTGCTCAAAACTAAAGGTCAACTCAAGGTGGGTGGCACACTGGTATGTGTTTCTGGAGCTGTACTAATGGTTTTGTTTAAGGGTCCAGCTATATTCGGAAACAGTGTTAGCGAGTTGTTTCACAATGTAGCGACGAATGAAATAACAGCTGGTGCACAACAAGAGCCTGTTGGGTTGTTTATATCTGGTTTGTTGGATATTGGCCTTACCAAGTTTCACATTGGGATGTTCTGCTTGATTGGGAACTGCTTTTGCATGGCTGCTTATCTATCCTTACAGGTTTGTATTTAGATATGCTTCATAATACTGATAGACAAAATAATAGTAATGCCTGAACAGTGAAATGTGATTAATTTTCTGTACTGCTTACTAATAATTCCAGGCTCCGCTGCTACTTAAGTATCCGGCCAGCTTATCAGTGACCGCATACTCATACTTTTTTGGTGCAATGTTGATGGTTATTGCTGGAATATCTGCAACCAATGGAAACACTGTCTGGAGTTTGACGCAATATGAGTTAATTGCAGTTTTATACGCTGTAAGTACTTCTAATTACTCCCTACGTCCCACAAAAAATGAGCTCGTTGCATAGGATTAACTAGGAGTGTATTTTACTATCTGGATTGAAATTTGACCATTATGTAATGTACGCTAAACGAAAAATTAACTGAAACCACAGTTCTTTATGGTTTTCTTTTTTTCCCTGCTAGGGAATTGTTGCATCTGCTGTTAATTATGGAGCCACAACATGGTCGAATAAGGTTTTGGGTCCAGCACTGGTAGCTCTCTATATGCCACTTCAACCTTTTGCATCTGCTTTTCTGTCAAAGATTTTCCTGGGAAAGGACATTTATCTTGGAAGGTACATCGCCTAGCATATTTCCAAACACACTGACAAGTGTAGGCATATTTAAGCTTAGAGAAGCTGAGCCTAAAGCTAATTAACTTTGCCTGATTTCCATATGCAGCATCGTTGGTGGATCTCTAATCATTGCTGGACTGTATATGGTTACTTGGGCATCTTACAGAGAGAGGCAAGAGGCGATAGGGATAATCAGTCACGTCAGTCCGGTCGTGGAACCTCTGCTCCACAGAGATCTACCACTGAACTAGCTTTAGTTGTTTTTTAGCAAAAGTATTCTCCCATCTTTGTGCAGTATCTACTGATACACACCACGGGTCTACTCAAACAGTGACATCATTTGGCAGATTCTAGTGATTTAGGGAAAGATAAAAAGGAGATAAATAAGCAGATATCTAAACCAAAATAATCATAATATTTACAGCATACTCAATATACGGCCGTTTTACATATCTATCCGACATACTGCAATAGGAGAGGGGCTTTTGTTTAATTTCCTTACATTAATATTCCAAAAGTTACTCTACCAATAACTATTTTCCAACTAATTACATTTATTACGAAAGATACTCTGTCTTCCGGATTAGGCTAAAAATGGGAACTATGAATGTTTTTTCCGGAAAGTGAAGTTATGTCAAAATTCCTTAAATAACTCTTTCTGTATATAAAAGGCTCCTTCGTCTTATATATGTAAGGACGCTTTGTTTTACTCATTGCAGAAAATCCATAAACAATTACAGTATTATCGTATTCTTTCAATTTTTTCTGTCAAGGTTCAGCTTTGTCCATCCTGCATGGAATCTAGCGGTGTTATTCCAACAAAGCAAACTCATGTGGCTATTCTCACAAGTCCTGGTATGGGACACATTATTCCATGCCTAGAACTAGCTAAGTCTCTCGTCTCTCAACATAACCTCAAAGTCACTCTTTTTATCCCCACAGCTTCAAAATCACCACAGTCATCAACCCTTCAAAATAATCAAGATGGTCTCAATGTCATCAATCTTCCACCAGTTGATATAACACATATATTCGCCGGTGAGACATCTCTGGTTGTTCGGATCACGACCATTGTGCGGGAATCCCTCACGTCTCTTCGTTCCATTATTGAAACATCTCAAGAAATTCCCACCGTTCTCATCATTGATTTGTTTTCTACAGATGCTTTAGATATTGCTGATGAATTTAAAATGTCCAAGTATATGTTTTGCACATCCAACACGAGTGCATACGCATTCTTAGCTTATTTGCCAAAGATCAAGCGGGTCAAGAACAATAACGATTTGGTGAGTCGGCTCACTGAGTTGGTTCATGTACCAGGTTGTAAGCCAATCCGAGTTGGGTTATTAGCTGATCCAAACACTGATAGTTATGGTTGTATGTTGCGACATGCAACTAGGTTTAAAGAGCTTTCTGGGGTGTTGCTGAACACATTTGAAGATCTCGAACAAGAAACGTACCGAGCTCTGATCGACGATGAAATTGCACAACTAATACCTACTCCGTGTGTATATCCAGTTGGACCCATAATAAAGCCAACAGTAGGTACATCCCAAAATCAGGCTATTCATTGTTTGTCATGGCTAGATAATCAACCAAATGGTTCGGTGTTGTTTGTATCATTTGGAAGTGGTGGAAGTCTATCTTCTGAACAGGTTACCGAGTTAGCATTTGGGTTAGAATTAAGTCAACAACGATTTATATGGGTTGTACGTAAACCAATTGATTTTGTGTTGCCATCATCTTATTATTTGGATGCTGGTAACACAAAGGAAATCGATCCGTCCGACTTTTTACCTGATGGGTTCCTGGCACGTACTCAACAAGTTGGATTGGTACTACCTAATTGGGCACCACAAGTTGAAATATTGAGTCACGCTTCAGTGGGCTGTTTTTTATCACATTGCGGGTGGAATTCAACATTAGAAAGTATCCTTAACGGCGTACCCATAATTCCGTGGCCATTATTTGCTGATCAACATTTGAATGCAACGCTTTTGTCAGAGGATATTAAGGTAGCTGCTAGAACCCAGATTCCACCAGGGAAGGAAGTAATTCGTCGTGAGGAGATAGAGAGGATGATAAGATTGGTCATGGAAGAAGGTGATGAAGAAGGGCAAAATTTGAGGAGAAAAGCTAAAGAACTTAAAACAAGCGCGTTAAGAGCTATAAGCATAGATGGGTCTTCCTATAATTCACTTTGTCAACTTGTAAAGAAATGGAATATCGAGTCGAACTCAGTTCAACCTTAATTGTATTTTTGCGGTTTCTAAGCATCATATCTAATATAGTAGTATTTCTTGGCGGATCACATGAAGCATCTACAGCTACATTATCGCATAACCTACTCCCATATTCAAAATTGCAATAAAAACAGGTTACTTATCTTCAGTCTGACGCTCTCCCAACTGAGCTATCCCCGCGCCTGTGAATTAACTCTTTAACCACATTTAGGACTCTGGGTGGTTTATGAATACCAGCACATCTGTTTGTTGAACCCTTGGATACTTTCGGTTTAGCTTATTCTGCCAAGCCAAACGTAGAATTCCATTACATTATGCAGTTGATCATCGACGGTTTCTCATTATTTTATTAGAAAAACAAATTTCCGTTGAGAATACGAAGTAAATATGACACATAAATGATATTTCCTTAGGAAAGAAAAAAAATTGAGGTTGTTTTACACAGTAGTAGTAACAATGGAACATTTATACATTGCACATATATGTCAATGATATGATGATGTTAGCTTTCCTCTGATTTCTTTGGATGGCTCTAAAAATCTTCATCCATTGATTGAATAATAGACTGCACCTCCGAACAGACTAAATGAATTACCTAATATGCAGGGTAGGTGATTTGCCATCTCCCCTTCTTAATCACAAGCAAAATCCTCCCTAATTTCTTTAGCAGCAAGAAACCAAGAGAAGAAAATGTGAACGCATCTAATATTATGCTCTTGCTAAAAGAATGACGGGTCTGCTTACCCCTGAACGTCTTCGTTGGCTTCTGCATCAGCTAATTTCCTGGTTTCAATGAACCTGTTAATACATACGAGCAATTGGGCCGCCTTTCTTTTACCTCTTTCCGTACCGTTTTCTGCCAAGTCAAGAAGTGGACCCATTATCCCAAGTTCCTGTGCCTCGATTAAATGTTGTTGCTCACTAGAACACAGACGAACAAGAATTGAAGTTGCATTTTCTCTGTTCCTAGGGGAACCACTTCCAATCAAACTCACTAAGGTAGGTAATGCATCTGTAGCTCCAATAGCTGCTTTCCCTTCCGCATGGCTTGCAAGCATCGACAGTATGGCCACCGATTCATCAGCCATTGAAGCTCCGGGCGCTTTTAGAAGCTTCAACAATGCCGGAACTAATCCAGCTCTAACTGCCTTTCCCTTATTCCCTTGGTATTTGCATAGGTTGAAGAATGCAGTTGCTGCATCCTTTTTACCACGCTGACTACCCTCCTCAAGTAATGCAATAAGTGCTGTGATAGCACCCGATGAACCAATTGTCACTTTGTTCGCATCCAAAACTGACAAGCTGAAAAGTGTGGCCGCTGCATTCTCTCGTGCTTCCATGCTGCCTTTTTTGAGCACATGAACTATACCAGGTAGAGCACCAGAAGTTACAATGACACTTTTGTTATCCTCACATATGGAAAGGTTTAGGAGTGCAGTAACAGCATGCTCCTGAGTACGGCGATCAACAGTTGTAAGCAGTCCTATGAGTAGCGGAATTGCACCAGCCTCAGTAATGCAAATACGATTGTCAGCATTCTTCTTGGCGAGAAGACGGAGCTCACCAGCGGCAGATTGCTGGTCCTCCAGATTCCCTGATTGAAGCTTGCGAAGTAAAATGCCAACTTTAGCTCGTTCCGCAGGAGTGCAGAAAGAGGTAGTGTTATAGGGCCCACAATTTCCTGTTCTTTTGGGTGATTCCAAACCATTGGACTCGCACCACTTAGATATGAGACTACGCAAGACATAGTTGGGAGTGAGGGTCAAGTTAGCAAGACTCTGCTGTGTCTTCGGACAAGTAACATGCCCTGCTTCAACCCATTTCTCAATGCACACACGTTCATAGGTCTGCAGCAAATGGAAATCAAGTAGAAGTTAAACGACGGAATGCACAATATAAGGACACAGGACCAAGCTGAACTACTGCCTTTACTGTAAATAAAACAAAAGTAAATTCCCAAGGATACAACATTGGATGATTCACTACAAAGGATATTATGTAGTCCATCCTTAAAAAACTTATTAGAAACACCTGGACTTGATGCTCTTAATTCCTGCTACATAAGAACTATATAGATCTAGCGTAGATTGAATACCTGCCCCGTTGAGACCGTGACAGGATCTCTCATCATCTCCAGTGATATGGGACACCGAAAATCATCGGGTACCGACGGAGATTTGGCATTCTTAACACTTGAGGTCTGACATTTTCCACTGGAACGGGAGACCTTTTCGTTTACAGGGCCATTAAAATCAGGGTTTTCAGTCAGCACAAAATCTTTGACTTTCTTCAGCAGCATTGATATCTTTTCTATTCTACCCCCAGGATCACCACCTTTGCTGGCGACCATTTCATGCAATGCTTCAGACTCTTCTTTAAGGTCATTTATGTCCATCAAATGTAACTTTTCGGCCAATCTTTGTAAGACTGCTGGATCAGTATTTGCACCCCTACTGTCTCTGTAAACGAATGTAACATCTAGAAGGAGATCCACATCAGGTGGATCTACCAGCCCTTTCGCTCTTCTGAATTGGGAAATAACTAGATCAACCTGCAGAAAGTAAAAAGATTCTCCAATTACCCACCTAGTTACTATTTAATGTGCCATAATAAAACATGGGAAAGGCGAATTTTATGGTTATTAATACGAACATCACTTGCTTTGTAGGACGGATATGTACCTGTTCCTTCACTTCATATGATATGTCAAGTTTTCCCAAGATAATCCCGCTCAAGGATTGCTCCAAACGAGCCGATACTTCCTGGTATTTGCGCATCGTCTGCTCTCTCTCCAGCACCTGAATGCATATGAAAGGGATCAACTCTATAAGCAATAAAATGCTGAAATACTTTTCCCTCATACAAAATATATGTTTAGATTTCGAGCTGCAAAATTGGACATTGTAATTAGATAATCCAAGCCGATAGTACTTTACACTTCTAACTAATTTCAGATCAAAGGACTGTTAAACACCATATGATTTAGAGAAGATATTAAGCGGCAAATAATTCATTGATCTTATCTTACTTTACAGCCTACTCAAGATTTTAGAGCACTAAACATCACGTTTCAACACTTCCTAGCGTGCAAAACCATTTACGAAACTATGTTAAATACATCATCCATGCTCAGCACACAGAAGTTAACCATCTTCTCAATCATCGAAAAACCAAAAATTATACATAACTATATACATCAGTGAAGAAAAGAACTTAGTCCTCAACGACATTTACCACGACCTATAAAGCATGTTCAATTGCCAATTAATCTCTCCTTTTGACTACAAAAATCATTGGCTAGTTTCTCCACACAAAACCTCTACACCAATCACTATCTTTCTTTTCCCCAATTCTTCTTTCTCCTCCATTGACTGTTAACCCCAAATAGTGACTGTTTCACCAATTAAAAAAACTAGAAAAGAAAAAGAAAAAGAAAAAGAAAAAAACCTCAAAATTAGACTAAAATTTTCACTTTTTTTCCCATTTTTATCCATAGAGTTTCAACCCCATTAAGTAACTAACATATCATATTCAAATCTCTTCCCAGAATAAACAATCAAAATCAAATCAAATCAATCTCACAACAACAAAAAAAACCCTAATATCACAAAATCTAACTACATTGAAACAGGGTACTTACTAGGTAAATCCTGCTACCTTCAGAACCAAACTTGAGTAAATTTATAGCAGAATCAAGTGCTAATTTAAAACCCATGAGTGATTTCATCAGATCATCATCATCTTCATCATGATCTTCATCATTCTGATTATGAGTATCTACATTGATCTGATCTATAATATCTTTAATTTCTTCAAACAATGGTAACAATAATTTGAGTTTTCTAGCTAAACTTGTGTATTGTTTCTTGATAATAAATCTGTAATCAGATATTTTTGAGATTTCATTGATTGTATCAATCAGTTTCTGTACTAACACTCCTGTCTCCATTACTACTCACTCAGAGAGAATAGAGGGTCTCTCTGGGTGTCTGAGAGAGAAAGGGGGTCTTTTAGAGAGAGATGGGAGTATGTGGTGGTGTGTAATGTGTACAGCAGTAAGTACAGAGGAGATGAAGGAGAAGACTTAACCAGAGTTAAGCCGAGCCGACTTAAAGAAAGTGCAGCTTCAGACAAGTCGGTTTCTAAATTTTAAGTCAATATCATTATTTTAGAATTGATATAATTGGATAAAATTAACTATATTACCAAAATTAATTAAAATAAATATTTATGTGTTAGGAAATAGTTCTTTTTGGTATTCCGGAGTGTAATGTTAGATTACCCATTGGACCAAAAGACAAGTGGCTTTTCGTTACAATATCATTATTGTATTTTCTTAGAACTAACACGTGACTAACTCTTGGAGAACCTGAATAAAATTAGAAAATGACTCTGTTGATTTAAGTTTCTAATTTGTTTATATTTAAAT
Organism: Papaver californicum; assembly: GCA_023531435.1. Classification (NCBI taxonomy): domain Eukaryota; kingdom Viridiplantae; phylum Streptophyta; class Magnoliopsida; order Ranunculales; family Papaveraceae; genus Papaver; species Papaver californicum. The sequence goes on along the minus strand of JAJJMC010001977.1, from coordinate 364,784 downwards.
TTTTTCACCATCAGATATAAGTGGAGGATAGTAAATAATATTTTATATGTTTTTAAAAAAATTATTTTGATTTTAATCATTCGTTCAGTTTTATTAGATGGAAAAAAAAAATAAATAAAAAATTAAATCAGAAATTTAAATCAAAGAAATAAGTTAAAACTATAGATCTCTTCGTTTATACATGACCTGATTCACTGGATTAGAGTATTTACTATGTGAACAGATCAAGATGAAAAAAATCCTTAGATTTTCGGTTTATGATGTAAGTAGTATCAAAATAAGTTTGATAAAAATAATTTAATATATTTCAGCAAAAGTCCAATTTACCCTTATTATTCATATTCCTATAATTTTGTGAGCATAAATGTCTGTCATTTCCTTTCCAATCTAGCCGTCAACTTTTCACCGTTGCACGCGCATCGCACAAACCCTGCAATCCAGTGAAAACATAGAAGGAACCTAACTTACAAGACTTGACTTTGCGCGTTTGGTATGAATTTATGACCTTAAAATTCTAATCTTATTTTAAGCTTTCCATATTTTATTATGCAAAATTTTCAAACAAATTTAATTTTATTAAATATTTTATACCGTTTTTATATTTGTTCTAGGCTTTTGGTGAATAAATAAAGAATTAAAACACCCACCTTTAGGAGGAGAAGGAAAAAAAATAAAAAATGAAATGAGTTGTTCCAGCTGCAGCCTACTCATTTATTATGGGTTTTTAAGTTATCTCCCCTGCCCTCCCTCTCTGGGACCAGAGTCTTAAAGTGGACCTTTGATTAATAATCACAACCTAAAATCATTGGCAACAACAACCATGGTTACCAATCTGATAATCCGGCTACACCGATGGTGATTGCATCCACGCTGCCCATTAGACTTAAGACTATATCCTGAATCCTGTATCCTGAATCTTATTTCTGAAAAGATCTTCTGAACCTGGACTATAGCTGTTGGGAGCTGATATGGGTTTTTTTTCTTCTTGTGCAATAGATCATGGGATACCTCTAGTGGTTGTCCTCTCCTAAACACAATGTCCTGTGGAGGGGTCCTTTTTTTTTATCATGCTCCTCCACTTTTTAGCTGTTTGTAGTATCAAAATTTTTTCAATTGACCCACAGAATTGCAAGCTATTATAGAACACACTTTGGCAAAAGTACCTACTAGAGGCTTGCACATGGACTACGTGTATATATGTCTGGTAGTGAAGAAAGAAAAAAAAAATCAGCAAAATGAATCATTTTCTGGTGGGAATTTGGATGTTTCTATCATGGTAAGATTCCTTTTGCAAACTCTAGGCTCACTCACGTCAACATGCAGAGCAGTAGTAATAGCTGTTGAGCCATACGAGAGTCATTAGTTAACATTGCTAAAACAAAATAATCCTGACCACTGAATTTTTGGATTGGCATCCGTCCTGGTAATACTGGTACCCGTCTTGCCGAGGAGAGTCATTAGATGATGATGTTGAATGATGCTAATAAAACTATGTTGATGGATCACACAACTCTTTGGTTTTCTGTCTCTATCTGAACAAAGAAGACTTAACTCTGCAGAAAACTAATAACCTAACTCTCCTCTATACCTAACAAACAAACAATCCATGATTCATGGTTTTTGTAATAAGAAAGAAAAAAAAAATTATGAATTGAAGAGAGAAAAAATGTTTGATACAGACATCTAAGAGATTGGTTACTACTACTACTAGCTGTATTGTGTGTAAAAGAAGGGGTCTATTATGGGTCCATGAGGTACTCGAAAGTGACACAAGTCCATGTGATTGAACTGGCCGCAATCACAGGCATAAATGGGAATTTGTGGACAGCTACAACCGTCATATGTACCTTCTTTAACTATTGGCCATGGTTGAAAGAAGACTTATTGCCGTGCCACCGGCTCTAGCCAATACGTAGCTACACTTGGGCTCGATGGAAACAGAGCATGTCAAGCGAACCCCAAAGGCCCAAACCACACAGAGACAACTAAACCACCACTGACACAAGCATTGGATTCACAGTTCCAACATGTCTCAAGATATTACTACATTTACTCTATGGAATTAACGGTCATGGACTCCTGTATCTATTATTATTATTGTTGCGTTCAGGTGGAGTATTTTTTTTTTTTTTACTTTTTTACTTTTTGAATTTAGTCGTATCAATGTGGGTGTTTTCAGGTTTTCTATTTTATTGAAGAATAGACTATAAATTGGTATTTGAATCGGTAAAGAAAACTAGGAAAAATGATAGATAAAAAAGGAATCGGTAGAGAGGAACTCAATTAGATTTAGATTTAAATATCAAGGTAAAGGTAATTTAGACATTTTATACACTTTAAGCACCTGGACTTTTTTTTTTTCTCTTGCCTCGGTATATTGGCTTGTAGCACCTCATAGAATATAGGCAGGACACAATCTAACAAATTGTCCTACGTTGGGGATCTAAGGAAGATGTATTAATAGGGTGTTTACACTTAAAAGAAGTTATTTTTTGATTTCTTAATATAAAAAAATTAAAAATAATATAGATATAATTTCAGAATGATTTTTAGAATTAACATGATGAACTTTTAGTGATTTTAGTGATTTTAGTTTCTGATATTTGTTTATGGGATCCAATTTCTAGTGAGTCAAGGAATAACAAAAACAAAATAGAAAAATATAGAGAAACAAAGTTATCGGGCTATGAAGCATTTTGATCGAGGGGAAAGTGGATTTGGAAAAAAAGAAAGGATTCTTCTGAAGTTTGGTCAATGGGTTCTTTTTCCACATGTTGTTGTGGACTGGTTATTGAATGGAATAATGATGATGGAAGGTTCCAAGTATATGGAATTAGTTGGGGTACGTGGCCATTATTTCTACTCAAATCATTTTCACGTACAAAGACTTGACTCTAGATAATTTAATTTGACCCGTCTTCCTTAGAATTATTGATGAACTGGTTGTGTTTTATACATTAGACGAATTGAATATTCCCTGGTATAACACAACTGATCAGATATTATACATCAGAGCAAATGTCTTCTTCATTTTTATCTGTCACTCGAGGTCCGCCGGTCTTTATATTTGTACTATTAATGGTGTTTTTTGCACTAGAAGCAGAAGTTGCAGCAATAAGAGCAGTACTGAACTCAGCATCAGCAGCAACAAGATCTATCAATAACGGCACCGGTAATGGTAGTACTAATCAATTGGCTCAGCCAGGTTGCAGAGAAAGATGTGGGAATGTAACTATCCCTTACCCATTCGGTATGGATGACAGTAATTGTTACCGTCCCGGGTTTCAGATCATTTGCAATCACTCTGTAAGTCCCCCAGTTGCTAGTTTTATTTCAAGGAATGGTGCGTATGAATCCCTTAGATATGAGGTTTTAGAAATCACTCTAGACTATGTTCGTATCAATGTATCTGTACCAGCCATCTGTGACCATAGCAATACCTCAAAGCTCATTAATCCTAGGTCTGGATGGTCAGAGCCTATCCTGCATAAAACACCCTTCACCATTTCCAACACTGTCAATAAACTAGCAGTCCTTGGTTGCAACATTTTTGGTTTTGTTATTCCGCTGAATGATGATATAAAAAATTTCACCAGCAGTGGGTGTGCATCCCGTTGTAATGTGAGTACTGGATACGTAGATATCCCAAATCCTTGTGACTCTGGTAATGGCTGTTGTAAGATAACAGTTCCCAGGGGATTATCTGAATTCAAGATACAGACAACGAGTACCGATGATCCATTACAGGTTAATCTCAACCACCAGAATCCATGCGTCCGTGCTTTTCTTGTTGAGCAGCAATTTTCTGGGGTTGATGATATAATTATGTCTAGGGACAACTCAGCTGTACCTGTGATCTTGGACTGGGCAGTACCTCACTTTTCTACATGCAGAGAAGCTCGAAGAAACCCCATCGGATATGCTTGCGGATATTATACCGAGTGTTTTGACCCATATAATGGCTCCGGTTATCGCTGCAATGTGCAAAAGGCTTCAGAGGAAATCCTTATCTGAAATATGGCTGTCAAGGTACACAGTAACACATAAACCAGTAGTCAGCAGTATAGCTAGATATTCAAATTTATAAAAACATAATTCTGCAGAACAGTTAATTTATCATGTACATCAAATTAGTGATAGATGCACATGATTCGGATATAAGCACCTTTAGAAGTACCCACCCAAATGCGTATTTCTAAAGTGTGGCCATTGGAGTCCACTGGTCCTAGTCTCGTCGATTGCAAGTGTGGAAGGCTCATGGGGTCATTAACCAAACACAAAATTGAAACCTTTTGATTTGCTCCTTTGCTTTATTCAATGGTTATGGGTTAGAACTTTAGTCTGCCAGCATCCAGGCCTTGAATCATATATGTACAGAGGCCACTGGTGACTTTATGAAACCAAAATTGAGTGCAGAAGGCAATTGTGCCTGAAAGATCCAATAAAAGGCCAACTTTTTTTCTTTATGAACTAATGTTATTTGATTGTACGCAGATATTGACGAATGCAAAGGATCAAACAAGTGTGGAAAAGAAGCTATATGCATTAATACACTGGGGAGCCACAGGTGCAGTTGCCCATCTGGTAAAATATTGAGATTCAGCAAACTGGGATATCAATGTACACGCGACAAACGAAAACTTCTGATTACTTTGTATCTAACACCAGGTATCTAATACATTGACATATCTCAATCTGTTACTGAAAATGATTACATGAGATGTGTGACCCATTCTTGGACATGATTTACAGGTATTGGAGGAAGCATATTAATAATACTTCTACTTGGGAACTGTTATTGGTTGTACATCGGGTTTAAGAAGAGAAAGAAAAGGAATGTAAAGAAGAAGAACTTCACAAGAAATGGGGGGTTGTTATTAAACCAAAAGATCAACTCAAATGATGGTAGAGTGGAAATGGCAGCAAAAATCTTTGTTACCAAAGAGTTAGAGAGGATGACAGATAACTTTAATCCAAGTAGAATCATCGGCAAAGGAGGCTATGGTACAGTATATAAAGGTATGTCATCAGGTGGTGAAACAATAGCCATTAAGAAATCTAAATTGGTGGATGAGAACCAAGTTGAACAGTTCATTAACGAAGTGGTTATTCTTTCGCAAATCAATCACAGGCACATAGTAAAACTGTTAGGTTGTTGTTTAGAAACCAAAGTCCCGTTGTTGGTGTATGAATTTATCTCCAATGGAACACTCTCACAGCATCTCCATTTAGAAGAGGGAGATAATAAACCATTACTTTCATGGAAAGATCGTGTAAGGGTTGCGTCTGAGATAGCAGGGGCCCTTGCATATTTACACTCAGATGCTTCTATGCCAATTTTTCACCGTGACATAAAATCCACCAATATACTCTTGGATGAGCAATACAAGGCTAAGGTCTCCGACTTTGGAATTTCTAGAACAGTACCTATAGATAAGACACACTTAACCACACTAGTGCAGGGAACTTTCGGCTACTTAGACCCAGAATACTTCCGTTCATGTCAGTTCACCGATAAGAATGATGTTTACAGTTTCGGAATAGTTCTTGTGGAGCTCTTGACAGGAGAAAAGGCAATTTCTCAAATCAGACACGAAGAAGAGAAGAGTTTAGCGTTATATTTCGTTAAATTAATGGAGGAAGATCGTTTATCAGAGATGTTAGATATTCGAGTTTATAATGAAGGATGGAGAGCTGATGTTTATGTTGTGGCTAAACTCGCCAAAAGATGCTTGGAAAGCATTGGGAGGAAAAGGCCGACCATGAAAGAAGTATCACTAACTTTGAGTGGGTTGCATGAAAAACTTTCAAAAAATCGAATGTCCTGGTAGAAGTTCCAATAAGAGGGATAAAATTGAAAGACCCCGAGTGCAGATGGAAAAATCTGTCAACGCAAGCGACAGAAACCAATTCAACCAAACCATTGTGATGGAACTTTTTTTGTTTAGCGATTCTTGAATTGCATTATAACTTTGTTGAACGTCTATGTTTGGTTGTGTTAGTGTGTAGGATAAATGTTTCTCGGATTATGTTTGCAAACATCTCATGTATACGCAATATATTGAAATGAGAATGACAGACAGAAAATAAAATTAAGAGTACCTGATGAGATCAATAGGAAAAAACCTGCAAAACCTGTTAAGATTATAACTTTTGATTCTGGTTTTGTAGTAGATCATACGCCCGTCATTAAAGAACCAGTTGATATTAAACCATCATCGCGCCAAGCACAGATTTGTAGCCGATGTGCTCGGAGCTAATGATGGACTAATATCAACAGACCTTAGTCGATTTCTTTCTCCATTAGCGTCACTTCCTTCAATACAGATCCAATTAATTCAAAGTTTTGCCGAATTAGATTTCCAGTTCTCATCAACAGATTCACTCACATATATCCTACGCTCCAGTAATAGTAGGTGCTTTGTTTCGGAAGCTAGAAATTCCTTCCATATGGCTAACAACACAGGTGATGGTTTGTTTTTGCAATCACCCAAAATCCTTGCTATTTCCACTAGAGCTAATACTAAGATAGCAACTCTAATAGATAATTTTTCAATTTCAGCTTGTTCACAAGAGGCACACAGTTCACAGTCAGAAAGCTCGGTGTTGTTCAGCTTCTCACAAGCCTAGCATATATGGGTAATTATGTCTGTGAGTACCAGATGCAAAACTAACAATACCGGTGCGAGCTAAGACTAAGACGCACAATTGATGTAAGAAAGTTTTTATCACATAGCTAATCAGTACCCATTGAATGTTACTCTAGAAATTATGTCATTTACCAAAACATTTGTTTCTATTCTCGATGCTTAGGTTCAACTACAGGAGTCCACATCTTCAATAACTTTGTCCAGGAAGTTGTTCTTTATGTTTTATATGATCCAGTTTTGAATTTGGGAAAGAAGTTTGCTACGTCGCATATTTGATTGAATTCCTCAATTCATTTTTGCGCTATGAGTTATAAGTTTTGTGATTCACCCTCAATTATATCCGAATTTGGTAAAAAATTGTTACACTGTTTAATTGCCGAATTGAAATGAATTTTACTGTCACAATTCAACTGGCCATATTTTATGTTATGCTTATACTTTACATTTACTAGAAGTTACTGATGGAAAATAGGTGACACATCTGAAATACAAACATCCACCACAATCACCATCATATCAGACCACTTTAAGAGATCTTTGTAGTTATATTCACATCACGAAGCCTTTAAATCAAGTGCATTTCCACCATAGAGAAATCTGTAATTTAAACCACAGGTAATGCGTGAAATGAAATTGCATCAAGAAGCTTTTAGAGGCCAACACTGAAATAAAAATTTGTAGACGGTCCTGACAAACGATACGTTACCAAGAATTAGAGGCAAAGTCACTCTAGCTCTTCTACTGCAAACTTGTAAACACCGTCTGAATGACCCTTTAGAGTTTTGTTTTGTTTGTTCATAAGTTCTAACACACTGATATCTTCTGGGCGGAATAGCTTATAGTTTTTTCCATTCTGGCAAGAAGATGGGATCAGACCCTTTACAATGCCTCTCATGGAACTTGCTTGTACTGCATTAGAGAGAGTTCCGCTTACTAGAACGAAAATAATAGAAAATCTAATGAAGAGGTTCAATCAAGATCTAGTCTTCTGCCGTTGCCCGGGTGACAACGATGTATCCATCAAAATCCTTGGTATGTTATCAGTAATTTATCCAACACGTTATTTTAGTTGGTACATTCAGTCAGTAATTTTGTTAATTTCCTCTTATACTCCTTTAATGCTTTGCTAAGTTTGCATTAGTGGCATTCGAAATTAACAGGCTTGAAATGTGCATGGTACATGTAACATGAGAGAAGTGATAACACTGTGAGACTCATGGTTTGTTAAGGTCAGTCCAATATTTTTCAAAACGTAGTCATTAGTGAGGACTCAGTGCTAAATTGTCCCTAATTCTCTTGTTTAGCTAACTTTCATATATTTGACTAAATTCATTGCTGGTAATGATCTATGAAAGTATGAAACTAAGAAGAGAACCACAGGCTCTCTATCAGCATGTGATAAATGCTGCAAGATGTTCATGACTTGTGCTAAATACTCCTTGCACTCAAACCCAATTCAATGCTCCTGACTTTGCTTCCTGTTAATGTAGTGCAGCATCCTCATCTAACTACTGATTAAACAAGGATCTGTAGAGTCTGCAGTAATTAGTATCTAAGATAAATTTAGTTGCAGAATTTTTTGAAACGTGCTGCAAAATATCTATTTTGGTATTCTGATACTGTAATTTCGGTCCAGAGAAGATAAAATCTTGCTTAACTATTTGAAATATAAGTATTTCTAAGCAAGATTGATATTGATGTATTTACAGAACGACAAGTTGAGAAGATCAATCCACTAGTCGAATGGGTAGAGTCTGAGTTTGGTTCAATATGATATCACGAATGGAAAAAGCCAGTCTTCTATACTTTGTAAGAACCCTTCTCCACCAACTAGATATCAGTGGCTGATTTCAATATGTTGATGAATTTTCAACTATTCCTTTCTACGGGTTTCAGATACAAAACCATAATTTTCATCAATTGACAGCCAAGAAAAGTATTTGCTATCCTTATATATCAGTATGGCACTATGTGGTTCTGCTTGACTCTTACATACTTGCACTATTTGGATCCTACCACTGCCTTAGTCTTAGGGTTGGACACGTACAGAATATGTGAGCTTAAGATGACACTTGATTATTATTATCTTAGAGATGATTCAGCACACATGTATCAGTACTCATCTATACTTAGGGTGCTAATGCAGTGTAATATCTTTATGTTTGGGACTACACAGCAAAGAAAACAAACAAACTAAAGTATGTATCTACTTAGCCTGTCTAGCAGATACATAATGTCCATTATGAGATCAGTTTTGTGTGGTAAAAATTGGAGTCAATGCCTGATTCAAATTCAATTTTTTTTATTTTTTTTGGAGACTTGAATAATATTTAAGGTAATTGCTAATAATGTGAAATAAGATTTGAGTAGATGTGCTCGAAAAGGTGAACTAGAGTCAATTTATGCAAATTGTAGTCGAAATTTGGATAGATTTTTAAAATCGTATTCTAGTAACTGACTCTAGTAGGTGATTGCATATTATGGTTGTGTCAGACTAATTGGATTCTAATAGCTGGTTAATTCTATGCATGAGTTTGAGAGCTCAACTACTGCCTGTTTGCCAAACAATACAATTCTCCAGCTTGCACCAACAGTGGCTGATTCAAGGGGTTCCACATAATATGTGAGGATAACTCTGGCAACGGCTAGCAGTGAACGTATCAAGCAATACAAATCTCCAGCTTGCACCAACAAGAGAGAACATCCTTTGGACAATGCAGGTTCCTACAAAACAGATGATTATATTAGCTATTATCCCAATGCAAATGTGCAATCAAAGTTGGCTCTCAATATGGATCAGATGTACTAGCAACTAGCTGCCAGACATGTAGTGACGAATATATCAGTCACTGATTTCAATATGTTGATGATTTTCAACTATTCCTTTTAACAGGTTTCAGTAGACTTGAGCATGACCCAAGTTGCATACATACAAAACCATAATTTTCATCAATTGACAGCAAAGGAAAGTATCTGCTATCCTTATATATCACTATGGCACTATGTGGTTCTGCTCGACTCTTACATACTTGCATTTTCTGGAGCCTACCACTGCCTTATTCTTAGGGTTAGCCTGACAAGTGTATCCATGACGTCCATTTATCTCTTGGTGAAGTCAGACTTATGTGCTAAGCATTGAGTCAATGCCTGATATCAACTTCATTTTATGCATAGAACTAGTGTTGGCACCATGGGAACGTACAGTAAACGTTTACGTACTTACGATGACACTCGATTGTTACTATTATTATTATCTTAGAGATGATACACTAAACATCTATCAGTAGTTTTCTATACTCTGGGCGCTAATGCAGTGGAATATCTCCTATAAATAGTAGTCTATATATCTAAGTCATTCTGTATATTCTTTCATCAGATAAAACATTTAGATAAATCCATAAAGTTAATTTGTTTTTCAGTTACCATTCATCCGATACTCAAGTAGCATCACTGCATCGTCTTTATTTTCATCTTTGTTTCTTGTTCTCTGAAATTTTAAACCCTCTTTGAATGACCCTTCAAGTCGCAGCCATGATGATTTACCAGAAAAAGGTA
>JAJJMC010001977.1:248714-259579 GCA_023531435.1 Papaver californicum | reverse complement strand
AGCAACTCCAAATTCTTTCCTAATCCCATATGACTTCCCCAAGCTAGCTACTACTCCACCAAGGCTAGCCACTAGCCCATCAAACCACTCTAGCACCTCCAACTCGTCACTTAGCACATTAGCACATACGGTTCAGCCAACTTAGCGCCTGGGCGCTAGCAGCACAAGCTAATTTGCCACCATGTGGCTTTGCCCATAACTTCCTCATACGAGATCGGAATGACCTCATTCTTTCGCCGTTGGCTTCGTAATTCAATTTCCTACACTGTGGAGGGTGAAAGGCCTAAATTCAGCAGAGTTTTACTGGCTCCTCGGTAATTCTTCTAATACAGCTCCATTCTGCGGGTTTCTGAACTGTAACCTGAAAAGGCGACTAAACTTCGAAAGTAATCAAAATACCTAATAATTCACTCAAATATAGCACATAAGGGTCAGGAAAAACTACTTTAAATGTAAGATTTATGAACCTATCACCACTGGATTTTGCTCTCCTTGTTTTCTTCAGTCGTTTCGCCTCTTTTTTTCCCATATGATGGTTATATATGTTAGGTATATCTCCTATTTCTTCATCGCCACTGGAATGGTCTTGACTTGCTTCCTGTCTCTTCGGTCTTCCTCGCCACTGTCACAATCTTCTTCAGCTTGTGATGAATCGAAAACAGTTGTCGATCGTCGTGAATATTTGATATTTTTTAGCATAATTGCGTAGTACTCTTCATGATTAAATTTTTTTCCACCATTAGCTTCCTTGAAAAGCTTTTTTACTTCTTCAATCTGTTATTGTTTTAAAAGAAATTTAGTAGACGATATATAATTCAAAATAATAATGTAAGAGACAAAAATTAAACAGGTACTTACATTTGTTTCGGGGGCCCATCCAGTATGGTGTTCACGTTCCACTTCCACCTCTTTTGCAGAGTAAAGCGCCACATCTTTACTTATTCCATGAAATCGTTTCTGAATGGAGGCCCAAGTACGCTCCGACATTGTAGGTATGGCTTCTTTCATCCCAACTAAGATACGAGACTATAATTTTTCTTCTGATTGATCAGAACCAACACTAGAATCTTGAGATATTGATAAATGAATTCTACACATCGCTATATCTTCAAATATATAAAAAAATTTGACCCTCGTGGTTTTGGTGCCATAATTCTAACTGATTTGAAAGGCAAATATATGAAACTAGTGAAATTTTTCAACCATTGAACCATTCTAACTGAGTTGATCCAAATTATTATTTTCATCGGGGATTGAGCCATTGAACTTGTTTGACCTTAAAGAAAGGACACTTAAGAGGGAGTATTGTGTACCAAATAATGTTGTGGGTATACTGCCTTTAAATTGGTTATTTGCTAAGTTGAGAACTAGCAACCCTTGAAGTTTACTGATGAAGTTGAAATGAGTACCATCGAGATGGTTGTCTTGTAGTTGAAGATAACCCAATAATTCTAATTGTTCAATCTCATTTGGAACATTACCTGTGAGATTATTTCTCCCAAAATTTAGTGATTCAAGATCCCTACAATACCCTAAGGTATTAGGTATAACCCCTGAGAATTTGTTTTTTGAGAGGTCAATTATTCGGAGAGAAGATATTGAACTTTTTGAACATGAAGACGAGGGAATCAAACCCGAAAGTTCATTACCAGCTCGATTGATGGCTAAAAACCTAGAAATTCGATTTCCGGTTTCTATTGAGATTTCACTTGTAAGTTTATTATTTGATACATAAAAAAAAAAGTTGAAGTGGATTAGGAAAAGGGACGTCAAGTTGGTTGTTTGGTATATCAAATGTGTATAGATTTTTGAGTATGGAGATACAAGAAGGAATAACTCCTGACAGTTGATTATGAGACAAGTCCAAAGACCTTAGATGACTCAACTTACAGTTGAAAGTAGGGAATAATCCTTTTATATTGGATGGTGGAAAAACCAAATATGCTAGTTTGAATTTAGAGTACAGATGGAAGTTTTTATCTATAACAATTGTTATCCTATTTGATCTTAGGTCTATAGTTTTTAGGTTTAGATCGTTAACCAGAGATATCAATGAAACACTTCCCCCAATTGAGTTTCGTTGACAGAAAAAACAGTAAGGTTATGAAGCTTCGATATTCAACTTGGTATGTTCCTGTTATATTATTACTTTCTAAAGAAAGTTGTCGAAGAGAAAAATCTTGCAGATTGAACTTGGTATGGGTCCTTGGATGTTATTGTTAGACAAATCGAGAATGGTTAGGAATTTTAGGTTGGATATTGATTTTGGTATGGAACCTTGGAGATTATTGGATGACAAGCGGAGAATGGATAGAAATTTTAGGTTGGATATTGATTTTGGTATAGAACCTTGGAGATTATTGTATGACAAGCGGAGAATGGATAGGAAATATAGGTTCGATATTGATTTTGGTATGGAACCTCCGATTTTATTGTTAGACAAGTCGAGAATGGTTAGGAATTTTAGATTGGATAATGAGGAATGTATATAACCAATGTTATTATTAGAGAGATCTAGAGACTGCAATCAGGAAAGATTGTAGATCCAAGAAGGAAAAGATCGTTGAATTGAACTCTCCCGAGCATCAAGACTGACCAATATGTGCGCATATGAAACAGAATTCAGGATTAATCCGCTCATATTAGTTCCTGATATCGAAAGTTTTTGAAGCTTAGGCCATTGATGTTGAAATGTACTAGTAAGATTAGGATTAAAACTAACATCAAGCTCTTTAAGTTAAGGAAAAATAAGGTACAAAACCTTGTAACCAACAATGAGACAAGTAGAAAGTAGAAAGTGAAGTTAAATTCGCAAGTTTTACTGAGATTTCGGAATTAAGTCCATGATTAGAATACATATAAAGAGAAGATAGAAAAGAAAGATTGTGAAAATTAGGAAAAGTGGTGTTAGATATACTGCAATCTGGGAGATGAAGATCTCTAAGATTGGAAAGATGCGATATATGCTCACCAATATTTTCTTGTGAAAATGCGGCATCATATAGATCCATACCACTCAAACTTAACACCTGTAAATTAACTAACCCTTTCACCCATTTTATAGATGATGATTGCAAGTAATAATTCCCAGACAAATCAAGGTGATGTAGAGATGAAAGGTTGTTAAATTGTGTTGAAATCGATAAGCCAATGTGGGAATGGGAGAGATAAAGATGAGAAAGTTTTGTCAGGTTAGAAAGATGAAGTGGAATTTGTGTTCTCTGGAAATCGTTCCTGGCAAGATCAATATACTCAAGACGACTAATGGTGAGAAGGGAAGAAGAGAATTTACATGTTAGTGAAGTGTTTGGTGGATTGAAATATTATATTAAACCCATTTTATACATACAAAATTTATAATATGATTTTTTTTATTTGATAATTTTTATTTTTTTGATTTACAAATTTTTTTTTTGCGTTGAAATATTAGCTAATAGTATATTTGTTAATGTATAAGTATTACAAAAAATAATCATAAAAGTCATACCAAAACTCCATAGTATATTCATATTATCTTAACATATTTATTATGTGTATTAATATTAACTTAATGTGAAAAATCTTTTGCATGCGTTAAAAACACAATATCAAATTAAATCTTGAAAAACAATTTTATTAGATATTGATAAATATTTATAATAGACGAATGCGGTATGTTGTTTGGTTGGAAAAACTAACATATACTTACACTAATTTTTAATTTTTAATTGGAGAATAAGTGTGTAGATTATATAATAACAAATATCTAGAGATTTTCTTTTCTCATAATATAGGATAATTTATTTCATATTATGTAATATACTTTGATGTTTAAATTAAAACAAGAAGAAGAATAACACAACAAAATCACTTTATAGTTTCTAAAAGACTACAAAACAAATTAAAGATAGTCCAGTGTTATTTTTATGTTATTTAAATATCTAGCCGATGCAACAGGTCTAGCCTATAAAATTAGAACCCAAAACTTCTCACAGCCCAGAGACTTGATTATGTAAGAGGTCATTTGCAGTCTCAGTGTCTCACATCCTACAGTGATTTATAATGTTTTAACTTTGTTCAACTAAAACTTCGTACATACTATGACAATTTGTTTGTTATCGTATCATCTGAGTTATAAACTCCTACTTTAGATATTTTAAAAGAAAAAAAAATATTTATAGCAGGAAAAAACATTTTTACCTGAATAGTAATTTTTTATGTTTTATATAACTATTGATCGCCCAAAAGAAAGAAAACGGCTAAAAATAGGAAACCTAAAATAGAACCAATGCTATTACATGCCACCCATGAAAATCTCTATAACTTTAAAAACATTTTCACTAATATTAATCTAAATAACCATTTATAAACTAGCCGTTATACAATATTATCATAATTTCGATGTACGTTTTTATTACGACAACCAACCTGGAGACATCCATCATCATTATGTGAAACTCGTCGTCTGTTTCTTTCTTTGCGTCAAGTTTTTCTTTCCTAACTTGTTTTTCCGCAAATTTTGTCGCAGACTCAACTAGTTTTACTGCAAACTCGGATTCTCTTTGCGTCATCTTCATTTTTGTTTGTTCTCTGTAATTGGTATTGAAGTTTTGTTGTTCTTTAATAATTATTTCCACAATTTCATGTTGGCAATTGGATTTTTTCTCTCCTTGTTTTCTTCAGTCGTTTCGCCTCTTTTTTTACCATATAATGGTTATATATGTTAGGTGTATCTCCTATATCTCATATTTTTTACGTTGAATATTAGCTAATATTATATTTGTTAGTGTATAAGTATTAAAAAAAATAATCATAAAAATCATACCAAAACTCCATAGTATATTCATATTATCTTAACAAATTTATTATGTGTATTAATATTAACTTAATGTTAAAAATCGTTTTCATGCGTTAAAAACACAATATCAAATTAAAACTTAAAAATACAAATTGATTAAATATTGATAAATATTTATAAGAGACGAATGTGGTATGTTGTTTGGTTGGAAAAACTAACATATACTTACACTAATTTTTAATTTTTAATTTGAGAATAAGTGTGTAGATTATTTTCATATAATAACAAATATCTAGAGATTTTATTTTTAATTTAAACTATTTTCATAATATAGGATAATATATTCCATATTGTGTAATATACTTAGATGTTTAAATTAAAACAAGAAGAAGAAGAACACAACAAAATCACTTTATAATTTCTAAGAAACTAAAAAACAAATTAAAGATAATCCAATGTTATTTAAATATCTAGCAAATGCAACAGGTGTAGCCTAAAAAATTAGAACCCAAAACTTCTCACAGCCCAGAGACTTGATTATGTAAGAGGTCCTTTGCAGTATCAGTGTCTCACATCCTGCAGTGATGTATAATGCTTCAACTTTGTTCAACTAAAACTTCGTGCATACTATGACAATTTGTTTGTTATCGTATCAACTGAGTCATAAACTCGTACTTTAGATATTTTAAAAGAAAAAAAATATTTATGCAGAAAAAAACATTTTTATGTGAATAGTAATTTTTTATGTTAATATAATTATAGATCGCCCAAAAGAAAAGAAAACGGTTAGAAAGAGGAAACCTAAAATAGAACCAATTCTATTACATGCCACCCATGAAAATCTCTATAACTTTAGAAACATTTTCATTAATATTAATCTAAATAACCATTTATAAACTAGCCGTTATACAATATTACCAAGATTTCGATGTACGCTTTTGTTACGACATCCAACCTGGAGACATCCATCATCATTATGCGAAACTCGTCGTCTGTTTCTTTCTTTGTGTCAAGTTTTTCTTTTCTAGCTTGTTTTGCCGTAAACTTTGTCGAACGCTCAGCTAGTTTTGCTGCAAACTTGGATTCTCTCTGCGTCATCTTCATTTTTGTTTGTTCTCTGTAATTGGTATTGAAGTTTTGTTGTTTTTTAATAATTATTTCCACCATTTCATGTTGGCCACTGGATTTTTTCTCTCCTTGTTTTCTTCAGTTGTTTCGCCTCTTTTTTCCCCATATGATAGTTATATATGTTAGGTATATCTCCTATTTATTCATCGCCGCTAGAATGGTCTTGACTTGCTTCCTGTCTTTTTCGGTCTTTCTCGCCACTGTCAGAATCTTCTTCAGCTTGTGATGAATCGAAAACAGCTGTCGATCGTCGTGAATATTTGATATTTTCTAACATAATTGCGTAGTACTCTTCATGATTAAATTTTTTGCCACCATTAGCTTCCTTGAAAAGCTTCTTTACTTCTTCAATCTGTTATTGTTTTAAAAAAGTTTATTGGACGATATACAATTCAAAATAATAATGTAAGGGACAAAAATTAAACGGGTACTTACCTTTATTTATGTGCCCTATCCAGTATGGTGTTCACGTTCCACTTCCACCTTTTTTGCAGAGTAAAGCGTCACATCTTTACTTATTCTCTGAAATCGTTTCTGAATGGAGGTTCAAGTACGCTCCAGCATTGTAGGTATGACTTCTTTCATCCTAACTAAGATACGAGACCATAACTTTTCTTCTGATTGATTGGAAACAACACTAGAATCTTGAGATATTGATAAATGAATTCTACACATCGTTATATTTTTAAATGTACAAAAATTTGGACCTCGTGGTTTTGGTGCCATAATTCTAACTGATTTGAAAGACAAATATATGAAACTAGTGAAATATTTCTCGTATAAAAATGAGATTCTAGTGTATATTTAGGTTTGGTCCATGGTTTACTCGCCCCACTCTAAATGTTCTAAGAGTACTACTCATGACCATGGAACGACTAGTTTAGCACATTGGCCCAAATCAGGACCGAGGAAAAAAATTATTTTAACGGAGTTATTAATATATCACAGATTAATTTAACGAAGTTCTACTACAACTCTAATTTGGCTCCAAGGAACAAGTTTAAGTTCGACTGGTAATTGGTGTCAATAACCAGCCAAACATTTTCAACATTGTTATTCATGGACACATTGAATTGTTCGGCTACCTATAGTTTCACCCGAACCTTATAGTTAGATTTTTTGGAAAACTGAAGTGTTAAGGTTCGGTTAATAACTATAATATCGAATAAGCCGAACTATATAGTTTATATAGTTTAGACTCTTGAAAAAAATCAGACTTTGGTTCGGCTGATAATCTGTCAAGAAAGAGAATCTTCTTTCTGCGAGACGTGGAGGCTTGACTTCTTTGATAATAAGGTAAGTTCGATATCTTTGACATTTCCTGAACTAGTTTAGTAATACAAAATTCGGTATACTCAACTAGAAAAGACTAAATAACTCGTGCATTGTCTTTTCACTATTACAGAACCGATGAAGAAATGAAATGAACACATGGGAATATTCGGCAAGGAAAAGAAAAGAGCTCAATAACAAACGATTCTGTATCAAAAGTGTAATTAGCAGCAAAATGGAAGCCTTAACTGGACCATGTTTAGATACTCGCAATTTCAAGCTTGTAGACCCTATCTACGAATTGAGAGTGCCTCAACAAGAGCTTGGAACTAGGTACCTACAAAAGTGAAGCTTTTCAAGCTCAGTTGTAGTTGCAGTCTATAGTTGGCTTGATTATATTGAAAAATCATAATACACATTGTTGTATATTTATGTTGAACAAACCGTAATATGGAAATCTAAAACTCGTTAATGCAAAGAAAGATTTCTAAATTTATATAACATTTGGTCTTTTCCAGTAGATTCTCCGTCAACCATGATATTTGACTACGAATGAATTTTATTTGAAGTATTAAACCAGCAGTTCTCAAAGTACATATACTGTGATAAAGACTTGAAATACAAATTACATTATACATAAGAAAATTTAAGGAACACACTATCCTTTTCTTGGTTGAACATTCTTCCTTGTCATATATCACTTTTATTCGGCTTGTGAGAGTTTGAACTTACCTGAAATTAGAAAAAGAAATTCAGTCAGCAAACAATGTCCTCGTTCATTCAAAAATGTGTTAAAAAATCTGAACAATTATAAGTTGTTTACCGTATCAGCGACATTACTTACATCGAATAACTATAGAAGTTCGGCTAATTTTAGGAATTCTAAAATCAGCCGAACTTTTTCTACTTAACAAACTTTAGTGACCACATCCATATGTTCGGCTGATTTTGGAACTTTCTAGTACTGAAATGTTGTAGTTATTAGAAAAATATTCGGCTCATTTTTAAAAATTCAATTATCTTCGAATTGTTCTTCAACACCTTTAGGTTGAACAACTATGGAAGTTCGACTGATATTTTTATTAAGTATTAAAAAACATCAGCCGAACTTAACATTGACATTGTAAAAAATTAGGTTTTTTTTTCTTCTGATTTAACCTTTAAATCTCAATCAAACGCAAAAAAAAAAAAAAAAAGTTTATGGGAAATACCTTTGAATATATATTTGGAGATTTGGTTCCCCTCTCCACCTTTTCCTCTTTCTCCTAATTCAATTTCGGGTTCAATATTTTAAACTTCTTCTTATTCTTCTTCAATTTGTTTCTTTGATGTCTTGTGGTCGGTAGGATTCTTCGAACGAATCATCTTGTAGGTTTTTAATTGTGTATAATTGACAATTAAAGTTTTACGAATCAAAGATTAATTGATATTTCAAAATCGGGTTTTCTTTTTCTTCGAGGAGTAAAGAGAAGAAGAAGGGAAGAAGAATAACTGATTTTGAAATTGATTTTTTTGTTTTAATTTTAGATTTAATTTTGTAACTGATTAGTTTTGATTAATTATTAGTGGAGGTTCCAACAGTAAAAGGACATCTTAATAATTGATCTATCCATTAGACACCCCTTATAAACCATTATAGGTAGTCTTAGTATTTTGTATGCCTAGTAAAAATATTATACGCCCAAAAACAGGATTCTTAAATATCTTGGATAACAAAACAATTTATGGGCCGCATGGTCCATCTAAGGTCACAAGTTGCCGGGCCTCAATTGGTCTGGATATGCATCAATTGATAACTGAGCTGATTTCTAATTCAAGAAAGCATAAAAAAAAAACATGAAATCCTCCTTTTAGAAATTTGGAGCACAAGACAAATCTAAGATAGAATTCCAAAATTAAGAAATCAAAACATTTCCCGCTTCATGTCTTATGATCTGGATATGCATGAATCACCAATGGATAATAGCTGATTATAATTTAAGAAAGCATCAATCTTCAATAAGGAAATCTTTCCTTTACAAATCCAACCTCATCCAAAATCTCACTTTTAGAAGTTCGTTTATGAATCTTATATATAGAAATTTGTACTAATTCATAGTTTTCATTCATCTATATATATATGCTGTCCATTCATCTATATATCTATAAGCACAGAATTGCAAAAGATTTTTCGATACTGATAGAAAGCAAGAAGAAGAAGCAATGTCACTCATGGAAAGAGTTGAGCAAAGATTTTTTGATACTAAGAAAAAGCTACAAGCGTTGTCACCGAAGAAGAGAGTTCAGCTGCATTATCAAGATAAACATGTACGTATAACATAATTCTAGATGATACTCCCTCCGTCCCAGGAAAAGAGATACTTTTTATGTTTATAATTCATAATGTTGTTATCTGAAACATGGAGTTTTGTTTGCTGCAGGTGGTGTTGGATAATGGGATTCTACAAGTTACAATATCGAATCCTGGAGGAACGGTAACGGGAGTACGATACAATGGTGTTGATAATTTACTCGAAACAAAGAAAAGAAAAGTGAATGATATCTTGGGAGGGTATGTACATTTGGTCTGGAATCATAGTTTCGCAGTTGGTTCTAATACAGGAAACTAATCGACCGCTATTCAAATGTCTGTATAGGTACTGGGATCTCGTTTGGAATGGACATGGAACACGCAAGGGAGGAGATTTTGATGTAATAGAAGGAACAAGTTTTGAGGTAATCAAGGAAGACGAGGAACAGGTGGAATTATCATTCAAAAGGACTTGGAATGCTCATGCCGTTCCTCTAAACATAGACAAAAGGTTTGTGATGCTGCGAGGTTCTTCTGGCTTCTACTCGTATGCAATTTATGAGCATATGGATACTATGCCTGCTTTCAGTCTCGCTGAAACCAGAATCGCCTTCAAGCTTAGCATGAACAAGTGAGTACTCTTTAAACATATTTTCATTCTTAATCACAAGCTTAATGACATTCCGTCAGGAATCGATAATTCTGATCATTCGTAATGGAGGTTACTATGTGTACAGGTTTCACTACATGGCTATTGCAGATAATAGAAAGAGGGTCATGCCCACACCAGATGATCGTGACTTTCCTCGTGGTCGAGAACTTGCTTATCCAGAAGCTGTTCGTTTGGTTAATCCTATCAATCCTAAGCTGAAAGGAGAGGTACTCATACTGCTGACGCCAATCCATTGATAGAACAACACTTATACTATGCACGTCAAGTTTGCGTACTGTCATAACCCTGACAATGCTAATAAAAATCACACAAACTAATCGCATTATTCTACATTGTGCAGGTTGACGATAAATACCAGTACTCGCTCGATAATAAACATAACAAGGTTCACGGATGGATATGCACTGATCCTCTTGTTGGCTTTTGGCAAATCACACCAAGCGATGAGTTCCGCACTGGGGGGCCTGTTAAGCAAGACCTTTCTTCCCATGTTGGACCCACGACTCTCGCAGTAAGTATATCTACCATTGCATAGCTTTGCAACTGTAACTAGAATGGAATAAAATGTTACCTGAATCAACTTGTTTCATGTTTCAGATATTCCAGAGTAATCATTACGCAGGGGAAGCTCTGGAATCAAAATTTCAACATGGAGAACCATGGAAAAAGGTTTTCGGGCCTGTTTTTATCTATCTCAATTCAGTGTCTGACGGCAAAGATCCGCT
>JAJJMC010001977.1:221692-248314 GCA_023531435.1 Papaver californicum | reverse complement strand
AAAAACAGGTATCTAATCATTCATAGTTCAACTTGTTTTCTATTGTTCTAAGCTAACAGAGTTTATGTCAGAACACAAATAACCATGCGCATCTTATATGTTTCGTAGATGAAGATTGAAGTAAATAGTTGGCCATACAATTTCCCAGCTTCCAAGGACTTTCCTTCGTCTCATCAACGGGGAAAGGTTAGCGGCAGATTACTAGTCCATGACAGGTATGTTAATAAGAAGTCCACATCCGCTATCTCAGCATACGTAGGCTTAGCTCCACAAGGGGGTGCTGGATCATGGCAAACAGAATGCAAGGTAATCTATCAAGTCCTTTTAAGTTTCAACGGCGTGTTCTACTTATGCACGTATGCTTAACTAATATCTGCAAACTTACACTTCAGGGTTACCAATTCTGGACAACAACTGATAAGCATGGGCGTTTCTCGGTGTCTAATGTCCGAACTGGAGATTATAATCTTTATGCATGGGTTCCTGGTTTTATTGGAGATTATAAATGCGATACTGATATAACCATCACCCCAAAATGTAATATCAACTTGGGTGACCTTGTATATCAGCCGCCACGAGATGGTCCTACCTTATGGGAGATCGGTATTCCTGACCGTTCTGCTGCTGAATTCCATGTTCCAGATCCTAATCCTAACTATATCAATAAGCTTTACGAAAATCACCCCGACAGGTTTCGGCAGTATGGATTGTGGGAGAGGTATGCAGAATTGTATCCGCATAAAGATCTTGAATACATGGTTGGTGTCAGCGACTACCGAAAGGATTGGTTTTACGCACAAGTTACTAGGTATAATGCATTCATTGTTGCTTAGATTTGAACCTATAAACAACATTGCAACTCTAAAAGATTGTCTAATATCCATGTCTGTATTTGCATTACAGGAAGATAACAAACAAGTTATATCAAGGAACCACATGGAAGATTATATTTAAACTCGGCAACGTGCACAAAACAGGAACTTATAAACTTCGATTGGCAATTGCATCTGCAACACTAGCCGAATTAGAAGTATGAAACTTCTCTGCAGAACAAATTAATCTTTTTTTATGCAGTTTTTCTTGTTATGCCTATATTGTATTCAAGTTTACTAGCATGTACCGATTACACTGCAATTGGATTCCTCAGGTACGAGTGAACGACGAAAAAACCAATCCACCCCATTTCACCAGTGGGCTATTCGGGAGGGATAACTCAATCGCAAGACACGCAATTCATGGATTATATTGGTTGTTCAATGTCGATGTTCCAGGCTCTAGACTTATTGTAGGAGACAACACTATCTTTCTAACTCAGAAAAGAAGCAGTGGCCCCTTCGTCGGAATTATGTATGACTACATCCGCTTAGAAGGGCCACCTCAAGCAGTTTCTAATCTTTAGAACAAGGATTTAGTATGAAAAACAGAGTTCTAATTGTACATATAATTCTGTTATTTCATTGCAATTACTACGTGCACGGGTTTTAGTCATTCTTAATAAGAATTAACTTGGATTTCATATATGCTAATTCTCTGTTCTGTTCCTAATGTATGCTATTGCGACCACAACTAGTTGGATTGACTCTGCAGTGAACACAGAGATCTTCACAAGCACAACACGAAGCGATGAATTGCTTTGTAGTTTCCAAGTAACATGGCAAACGGCAAAATTTCATTCGCATACAAAATCTCAGCTAGAAATCTGAGGTTCTATGGAGTTTTTTCTACTTCTTTTCGTTTTTTGCATTAGATTGTTTCACAGAAACAGAATTTTCTGTTCTTGTACATTACGCTATTACAACTACTCGTATAAACCTGTTCTTGTACATTACACTATTACAACTACTCGTATAAACCTTGCAGTAGGACACATACATAGGTTTTCAAGTAACTACTAGGTATAGATGTTAGCTTAGCTACATGAACACCCAGCAACAGACAATTTCTGGTATGTATAGATGATCATCCTACATCCCTGCTCCTAAGATCGACTACAACTACAACGACACTCACATTATCTGCACTACGGCGAGCCAAAGCAAGCCTAGTTAGCAACATAGCTGCATCCAAGCAAGCCTAGTCTGGATTTACCCCAAAACTGAATAGGCTAGCATACAAGAGCAAAACCAATAGAACAAGATAATTGCAGGGAAAGAGACCAAATATTCAATTTCAAAACAACTAAAGAGAGACAGAAAATGATAAGTGCATAGATTTGGTCTCGTGCCTAACAAATTGATCTTTCATTGACTAAAAATGTCAGATAACAATTTCTCAACTACTAAAAAAGTGTTTATAGGAGTGGCGTTTTTCATAATTGTCTACAACCAAATATACTAGTTGCATGTCTAACCAAAGATAAGGAAAAGGTTACATCTGAACTCGAAGTTAAACCAGCACTCATGAAGTTGACATTGAAAATGTAAAAACAAATGGGGCACTATAGATTATTTCATCATTTCTTCTTCTCAGACACACCAGCAGACCTACAGCATAATGAAAACACAAATTAGGATGAAAGTTTCCAAACCTAAATATTATACAGAAATAAACATGTATACACAGGCATGGCATTATACTCAGTGAGCTTACAGGGCTACATCATGTAAATTATTTTGTCCTCACTAAAATACTAATGTTTTTATGTTCACCCAGTTCCAGGTTAATACTCTCCGTAGTCCCTACATTCATTGGTGTAGATTCATATAACTTTTTTCACGAACAGAAATTTAACATTTGGGGAGCTCTTGTATTAGATACAATTTCTCAATCATCTCAAAATTATGTACTACAAAATAGTATATAAATGGACAAGAAAAAAGTAAAGCATAAATGAACCTCCTGCACATGCTTCTCAATAAAGGCCAGTACATATGACTATGCTTTTTTAGAGATGGTGCTTCTAGACAAATTCACTTCAGTCAATGAAAACCATAAACGACAAAAACTTTTGCTGCGCGTACTTTTACAACAGAAGAAGTATAAGCAACTATGATATTTCCAAAACACAGTGTTGCTATATAAACACACTTGAGTCATTTGACTCGTTAGCTCAACTAGTTTTTATGTTCAACCTTAAACATGAAATTATTTTGTATCCTCTAAAAGTATAGGGATGTTTTTGACGTTGATTCAGTTCCAGAGTAATAATCTTCCTAGTACCTACATTCATTGATGTCAATTTATTTAACACGAGCAGAAGACTAACACTCAGAACTCTTTTTCAGTTATCATATCTCAATCATCCAAAAAACAGGTCGAAATATTATATTGATGGACACGAGAGATGTTTACCATTAACCATATATGACAATGATTTTTTCAAGGACAGTATTTCTAGACAAATACACTTCAGTCACTAAAAACCATAAACGATACGAACTTTTGGCTAAGCTACAGTTCATGCTTTTCAACACTTCAGTCATTGAAACTATAACGAAGTAAGAAATTACCTCATCTTGCGAAGAACATTGGACATCTCCTCTCTCTTCTTCTTGGCTCTCTTGTGGGTACCCAACTTTCTCTTAGCCACCTTAAGAGCACGCTTGTCCTTTCCAACTTTAAGAAGCTCAGTAATTCTCTTCTCATAAGGAGCAAATCCAGCAACTTCCCTAATCAAACTCCTAACAAAAAGAACTCTCTTGCTGGTCTTCTGCAATACACCATTCAAATAACCAAATAGAACCCATTCAATATACATCACATACATACTCTAGCAATCAAATCACAGATAATACATAATGTCAAACACAGCTGTGATTCATAGTCTCATACCCCTTTTCTAGCAGAAGGGCGAGGAGCGAGTTCCTTTGTAGTGACAATATGTCCTTTGTTTAAACCAACAAAGAGCCCACTCTTGGGCGGTGTGGGTGCCATTTTACCTGCTCACAACATTTCCAAAACCACATAAACACACTTAGAATCCCATACATCAACCCTAACTTAAAAGTTACTCGACAATGCAATCCAAACCAAAACAGACACATCAAACACACAGTTTAGCTAACAAATTGAACCTAATGGGAAACAAAAGTGAAATAAACACATGAATCGGTACTAACTCGGCCGAGTCAACCGATTTTTGGGGTTTCAGATATCAAAAACTACATAGAAACAATGATGATCATCTGAAAAGAGGTATGTACTGATTTTTTAGCAAAGGGTTTTTGATAAAATCAAAATCTCAAATGAGGGGGGAAAAATGAGAACTTGTTAAGAATCTGAGGAAAAGAAAAGCATATGATTCATGGTATATGATAAATGAAGTAGAAATATAACATAAGTGATTTTGATTATTACCTGGTTGAAGATTTGAAGCTTCTGGAGATGGAGATTTCTCTACCCGCAGCGATTGAGTTCAGAGAAAACAAAACCCTAGTTTTAGATTAGGCTTATATATACTCAGTTTATAAGCCCTTTTCTTTAGGACTGTTGGACTTTTAATTGTATATGTCTGGCCCATGAAACTAGCGTTAGCTGAATTAAGCCCAATTCAGTAAAGGTCCACAGCAACTCAAATCAAATCCAGAATGTTGTGCACTTAACAAGTTACTGGACACTACACTCAGTTAGAGAACCCATGAGAGTTAAATAGTTCCTGGAAACTAAAGTCATTTAAGTTCGCGAACCCAATGAAATTTTTATTGTTCCTGAATGCAATATTCATTTGATATTGTGTTTGCGAAACTAAAAGGTGACATCGATCAATATGAATATAGGTTTTTGTAATATCCTTGTTCAACTTTAAGGCGAATTTTTCACACGTTGATCGGCGGATTTTTGGGCCCAGCTGGATTTGAACCATTATAGATATATAGCCAACGAATTTACAGTCCGTCCCCATTAACCATTTGGGCATCGAATTGCTATTTCTTAGCCAATTCCTTTGCTCGGAATATCTAGTTATTTTCTCTTAATAGTTTGAAGTTATCTTTGATGGTAATTCTTTTAATAGAATTTACTAGAGCTAACAGTTGTCTATACCTTCAAACTATGGAAAGAACCTCAATCTAAGTTAAGTTCTAACTAAAGAAACAAATTTTCTATCTTAATTAGGAAACGACTTCGAATTAGCAATTCAGAATTAATTTGGGTTGCAAGATATTCATTGTTTACATCTTAAGTAACCCAGCCTTGATCAACTACAGTAAATTGGAGATATCAGTAACACTGAAAACTCAATCATACACGTTTATATATCTCGTTGCAAAGTTTATCCTCTAAACACATAAGGATTTTCAAGATCTAACGAACGATTTTGAAAGACTTCACTTGAAATTCGTGAAGCACAGGTTCACCTATATATTTTTAAAAAAAGATAATTTCGTACTAACTTGTAAGTATTTGTTCTGTTTGTAATTCTTGTATATTCTAAGGCCCTTCTCTTCTAATATAAGGTCATTCGAGAAATACTTATCAAATCCAGATTCGATAGAAAACTTAAAACACGATTGAATATAACTCTTATGATTTAATTTTACGATTGTAAGCCACGAACATTCATATTAGATTTAATTTTAAATTGATACTAATGTGAAGATAGTTGATTAGGTATCTCTATAAGTTTGAAGAGAATAAAGCCTAGTCTTATAGATTTAGATTCGTCTAAATCAGGGAATAGATTTATGTCTCCCTGATCTTGAATTAGAAAGGAAATCTCCAAGCATCTTGTTTGAGGCAGGTTAGAGCTACTCTTCACAAATGACTGTGGAGCAACTCCTAGGCCTGTAAAGGACTTCGGCTAGGGGAATCAAGTCTGTAGGTTCTTGCGAAAATCAAGAAATATAGGGGCATACAACTAAAGCAAAGTAACTTGGAGGGTTTATTCAGTTTCAACTACATTCTACCGAAGTCATATAGATAAATAAACCACCCTTTACACTTGGCGGTAACCTGCCTTACTGGGAGACATACTAGTCGAACAAAGACGAAAATAGGTATATTTCTTTTCTTATCTTTGATGGGTAAGGTACATTCTAGACGTTCTCACTTTTGATGATTCAAAGTAAGCATAATACTCTTACACTCTATTTACACCAGACATACTTTTGGACTCGAAAAAAAACATGTTAGGCATGATTTGTTTGGAGTCTTCAAAAAATAATTCTTAGGCGATTTTTAAGTTTTCTTTTATTTTGTTACCTTTTATTTTGTTCTTTCCTTTTGATCTTTAGTAAATCTTATTTTTTCCTTCTTCCCTATGTAGATAAAAATCTATCATGGCTGGAAAAGGTAAAGCTCGAGTTTCTGATGATGCTTCTCGTCAAAATGATCAACCTTTACACAGGATGCCATCCGGTTATCCTGTATCGAGGAGTCACCCTTCGGAACCTGCAAGGCCCGCAAGTGTCCATGCAGTGAATAATCCTGTTCTTAAAGACAAGCGGGCTCATAAAAGTTGTAGCTTCAGGTCTATGGATCTCGAAGAGTTTAAAAGGATCCACGGTCTCGAAGGATTCAAAGTCTCCTTCAGGTCTCCTTTTTCGATTCCACGGTCTCGAAGGATTCAAAGTTGTACCAATGACAGATTATTAATTCCTGCAGGAGCTATAGATGCGGGTTTACAGCTTCCCTTGTACCAAAAAGAGAATCCTTATCAATTTGAAGTCCTTGCGAGCCGTGATCAATCTCACCAAGGCTTAGTGCACATTTTAGTGTCTAGTTTGCACCTTAGTTTCTATTAAGTTAGTATTCGATTTTGCAAATATTACGCGTTTTTATGCTTTTGTAGGTACATTTGAAGAATAAAGATTTGTGGAAAAATCGGCTTAAAAAGTGATAAAGGCACCCAAGGACAAGTGTTATTTGGCACCCTAGAAGTGGATAAGGGGGTACCCTCGAGTCAACTCGGTCAAAATCGGGTCAAACCCGAGTCAAATCGGTCAACACGAGTTGACCAAGTCAAGCCAGTCACGGGATCGGACGGAATGCAACTGTACACTTTGATTCATGAAATTTTTGGAATATTTTGCTCCCAAATTGATACACAATATACTAGAGGTCCATACAAGATTAAACACGTGAAGAATTAGAGGTTTACGCCGGAAAAATAGCCCCAAATCCGAATTTGGCCGGAAAAAGGAAGTTATACTTTGATTCGGATTTGGGGAGGATTTGGATGTGTTTTAAAGAGTTCTATTAGGTTTAGAAGACTCACAAGGATCCCTAGAGCCTATATATACCAAGAGAAGCCAAGAAGAACGAGGAGAATAGCTTAGAATTGAAGTTTCGGAGTCGCCGGAATTGTGACCGGAATACCCACGATCCGGCCACTGCTGCTGTCGCCGGTGACCGTGTTCTTCAACTTGTCGCTGCCGAAGAAGAAGACACAGCAACTCTTATAAGTGTTGCTGTTCTGTTGCCTTAAATTTCAAATTTCTTTCCCTCTTTTCTTTGCCTTAGCCTTCTGTAACGGCTGAACCTGTTCTGTAACACTTATAAACGCGTCTGTTCAGCTGTTGCACTATTATTCAACCTTGTAATCAATATTTTGAGCAATGAAAAGATCTTTTGAGCAAGTTTTCTTCACCATGAGCTAAGTCTATTTACTGGGATGATGGATGAGGTTTTTCTCTCAATTTTATGTGGTAAGTCTATTTTTAATTAATTAATTATAATTCTTTACTTGTTAAAATTGCATAGTTTCGTAATAGAAAAACGGTTTTCATTCAGTAGTGGTGTTTTTGTTTGATGGGTCATGCTGGGTTAATGACCTCTGATGTCCCATGCTTATGATTTACCTCTACTTGTTTGCATAAAAACCTATTTTTGGCAATATTTGAGCTTAATTTATTTAAAAGAATTACCCGATTAATCACATAAATTGTTAGAAATAACTGAATCTTGATTCCTGGTTTTCTCCATATTTTCTAAAAATCATATCTAGTTTATTTTCCTGATTTTTATTAGTTTATATTAAGTCCTATATTTTCTAAAATCATTACCTTCACAAGTTCGAGAATTGAACCTCTTTTTACCACTATATAAAATCACATCAGTCGCGCAATACAATGGAAATTGGTGGAGAATACTTGATGAATGCAGCTTACGTAGCCAAGGAAGGACCAGGTTTACATGCTACGTTCCGGACATTAGGTTAAGCAAATATTATACAGTGGAAAATTTCCATGCCATGTATGCGGACAATGTTTCCGCCAAGAATTACAAAAATTGGAGTGTTGGCCCAAACTGCAAAGGTGGGAAAGGGTTCCGTTTACTATCGGAGATTGAAAACGCGAAACTGAAGTATGTTCAGGGAACAACAGTTCCTCTTAAGGAAAGAGTTCGGGAAGATCACGACTATAAATGGTATCGTACCGCTCTTCTTATTGAAGGTCCCTGGGTCTTCGGGTCTGCTTCCAACAGTGTAGTGTACGACCTTCTGACTCGTTTGAACGTTTATTGCCCTTGGCGATTAAATTTTTCTGATTTCAAGTTCGCTCTTTTCAGTGAGGTACGTTGTTTTTTTTTACATACTGCTTGAGTATAGTTTTCGTTTGGCAGTAAATTTTTTTTCTCCTTTTTCTTTTTATAGTCGCAACTTGAGTTGGATACTGACCCACTGGATGATGAAGGCACTCAGGATGATACGAGGTTAAAACGCAAGGCCGCACCTCTTGCAAAAAAGGTATTATTTTATCCGTTGACTTCTTATATATTGCTTTTAGAATTTCCTCTGATGAAGCATTGCGGTATATTTACAGGGTCGGAAGAAAGCGAAAGGCGCGCCCCGTGCTTCTACAGATAGGGAAGAGGTTGAGATTCATGATTCTCCTCTCCATCATCCACGCTCTAGGGGTGAAGGAAGTTCTGCTGCAAAAAGGAAAGAAGGAGGTCAGCGTATTCCCCTTATACTAACGAACTTCGAATCTACGGGACAACATGATGCCGTGGAAGGATTCCTCGGATCAAGTTATTGTCCCTGATCCTTCTTTCTATCTTCAATTCTCTCCTCTACCTGGGGATGAGCCGCTTGAAACTGCTTCTAATGAAGGTGAGACGACTGATGAAGAGGATCGCAACCCTCAGGCATATGTGGCAGAAGCAGTAGTGGCCCCGCAAGCATATGTTGCGGAAACAGATGAGACGACAAGCACCAGTACAACGAATAATGTGCCCTCAAGCATTATGACAAAAGTTGTTCCTGTTAGGCCTGTTGGTGCGAGCGGGGTTGATGCTGATGAAACTCAACAGAACCCAGAGTTTCCTCAATCGAGCAGAAGAAGGGAAGTCGCAGAGGCTTCTATTCTCTTAAATAAAGAAGAGGAAGCTTTCAGATGGTTCATGTCAAAGAATTTTCTCTCTGTTCCATTCAATTCTCTTCCGGTCAAATCCGATAGCTCTTCGGTTTCTCGATTGTGCAAATTTATGGAAGTTGTTCCATACGATGTGTTTAGAGATGCTTGGTTAAAAGATCAAGGAGAAGATGTTGATCCTTCGTTTCGCATCACCGATCCCTCTTCGCTTGCGGATACACTTGCACTTGCGGATGAACAAGTGTACTCCTTACCTTAACAAAATCTTGTACATGTATTTTAACTGTCAACTTACTTCTTAATTTCTTTTTATTCCCTATTCTAATTATAGTTTTAATTTCGTAGCTTGGTCGGGGTCAAAGCGCCTTACACACTGCGTATCAATTCTACAAGGCGCGGTCCTCCATGATGGAGTCCCAATTCAGAGCTGTGGAAAATGACGCCTTGGACTTGCAGCGGGAGAATGATAAACTCCGCCAACAAGTGATGAATCTTCAGAACCAAGGTTTTGTTCTTTATTTTAGTTAATTTTTCCTTTATTTTATTCCTCTTGTCTTCTGAACTACTTTATGGGATCAGCGGGGGATTCAGAACTTGTATCTAGGATGCAGCATAAGATTACGCAGTTGAGAGATCATGTTGTGAAAGTTAATAATGAGAATGTGGAGGTGAAGACAAAATTCATTGATCTTGTAGATAGTCATGATTCGATTATTCAGAAATATAATAAATTAGGGTCACAACATCGGCTTTTATACGTGGAAAAAGTTCACAAGAAAGTTGAGTTGCCACTTTGTCGTGGACTAAAGGTTGTGTTTCTGAAGCACGGGCAATGTTCGAAAAATTGGAAGAAGAGAACCGCAAGCTTTGCATAGAGCGGCAGAATATCCTTTCGGGATTTTCCCAATCTGATTCTTATCATCATTCAAAACTTTCTTCGTACATCCCTCAGCTTATTGAAGACAGAGACAACTCTACTGCATTAGCACTATGATGCTCTCTCGAATAGCAACATTGGTCAGTGATGCATTCTAAATAATGCATCACGGTATAATAGTGCCTTAGCACTATGATGCACTCTCACTACGCAACATTGTCTTGGTGATGCATTTTCAATCATGCATCACGGCATAATAGTGCATTAGCACTATAATGCCTTCTCGGATACTCCACATAGGGTCAGTGATGCATTTTCAATCATGCATCACGGCATAATAGTGCATTAGCACTATAATGCCTTCTCGGATACTCCACATAGGGTCAGTGATGTATTTTCAATCATGCATTGATGTTTTTGTAAATAGTGGTAAGAAAAGTATCGTTCGCTCGAACATGTGAAGATTGAATTTAGATTTGATAAACTAATTCTTAAACTAGAAACTATACACAAATTATGAAAATGATATTCACAAATACTGATGTTACGGATTTCACCATTAGCCAATTAAAGTGATTCAAACTAATTAATATTCATGCAATTCTTACATTTAATTTGATTCTAAAATATTGCAACAAGTAGATTTTAACAATAACAATTCTATAACAAAAGCATGGAACATCTAAAACCTAGGCCAAAGCATGTACAATCTAACGAAATCACAATTGCTTAACAAAAATCATTAAATCAATTTTTAATCAACCCAAATAATCATAAAGGAAATTGCAAAAATTAATTAAAATAGAAATATACCACTTTTATTGAAACAATAGCTTCCTCCGTCACCTCATCATATGGGGTTTATCTCATGTTGCTCAAAACACTCTCAAAAGTTTTGTACATAGCTCAAAGTGTTTGAAAATAATGAAAAATAGTGAATATAATGAAAACAGTGAGTTTGCAACGTTTATAAAAGTTACAGACTCACTGTTACAGAGGGATAACTGTTTCCTGAAGCTATACGTTGCAAATGAAGATATCCATTGCAAAGTTAAAAGCTTTAGCAACAAAATTTTCAAACTTTTCGCCACGGAATCTTCAATCCTATGGCAACGTTTTCTTCATCTTCTTCATCATGATCACGAGCAGATTTTCTGGAATTCTTGATTTGCAATTCTGGACTCTCCAGACCCCGCCTCAAATCTTCTCTCGGCTCCTCTATTTATATTGCAGCATCCATATCTTCCCAAATCTCATCATTACTTCTCACATCCTTGAAGATATTTTCTTTGATGAGAATTTCATCTCGGTGATATTTTTTTTCTTCTTGGCAGTAAATACTCAACAAATTTTGTGATATTATTCCCTTGCAAAGGTGTAGTTTCCTATTTGCGAATGATCTGCTCAATGCTATGAGATAAAATCTCTTTTGGAAATCACCGAAGATATTTGTTTTCTCTCCGTGGAAGATAAAATGCGAGATTGTGGCTTGATTGTGTGTACAACTCTTTGTTTTGGTTAAGACAAGAATATTCTTGTCTTAAAAACCAAACAATCTCCAAACAATCTCGTGTACAGAAACTTTACAGCGAGAGAAAATAGTTTCCCGCCACTTTCCAAATTTAAATAAAGTGATATGGGTGCCCTCTTCCAATATGCCTTTAGTAATTCTGATGGGTGCCTTTATCACTTTTTAGCCAAATTTTTCCACACTTATTAATTCACCAAAAATAACTAAAAGTATAATAAAATCACAATGTAAGTACAAAAAAGAGTTCTAACAAAATACAAGTTGAGATCAAATAAGACACAAAAACGTGTCTATCATGCATCACGGCACAATAGTGCATTAGCACTATAATGCCTTCTCGGGTACTCCACATAGGGTCAGTGATGCATTCTCAATCATGCATCACGGCATATTAGTGCATTAGCACTATAATGCTCTCACTTACGCAGCATTAGCTCAGTGATGCATTGAATCATGCATCACGGCATAATAGTGCATTAGCACTATGATGCTCTCACTTACGCAACTTCGGCTCGGTGATGCATTGAATCATGCATCACGGCATAATAATGCATTAGCATTATAATGCCTTCTCGGATACGCCACATTCAGTGATGCATTTTCAATAATGCATCACGGCATAATAGTGCATTAGCACTATAATGCCTTCTCGGATATGCCACATTCAGTGATGCATTTTCAATAATGCATCAGGGCATAATAGTGCATTAGCACTATAATGCCTTCTCGCGGATACGCGTCAAGGCTATTTATGCCTTTCCCGGGTAAGGGTCATTTTTGACTTGTGATGCATTCTCGATCATGCATCACACGTAATAGGTGGCCTTAACACTATAAATTCGAGGTCAAGGCATCCACACCCTGATGCAATCCTAAGCAAGCTTTATAAGCTTAGGATGAAGCTTCATCCCAGGCCATGAAGCATCCCTGAGTAAGCTTCATGCGAAAATTACGGGTGTTACACCTGTAAAGGACTTCGTCCTAGAGAATCAATTTTGTAGGTTCTTGTGAAAATCAAGAAATATCAGGGCATACAACTGAAGAAAAGTAGCTTGGAGGGTTTATTCAGTTTCAACTACATTCTACCGAAGTCATATAGATAAATAAACCACCCTTTACAGTTGGCGGTAGCCTGCCTTACTGTGAGACCTACTAGTTGAACAAAAACGAAAGTAGATATATTTCTTTTCTTATCTTTGGTGGGTAAGGTACATTCTAGACATTCTCACTTTTGATGATTAAAAGTAAGCATAATACTCTTACACTCTACTTACACCAGACAGACTTTTGGACTCGAAAAAAAGCATGTTAGGCCTGATTTTTTTGGAGTCTTCAAAAAGCAATTCTTAGGCGATTTTTAAGTTTTCTTCGATGCTTAAATCTTACTATTTTTTCATTTACTCTTGATAATATGCCTAAGGATTCAAGCTACTTCCCTTGGGGATTCTTGAATCCTATGATTCCATCGAAAGTAAGACCAAAAGGCGGGTATTGTCTCAAACACAACGTCAAACCCTAATTCCATGCAACATGGAAAAAGTATTGAATCTTATGCAAGTAAAGATTCATCATTCAAAGCTTTCGTGATTGATAGTCGAAAACTTTCAGAACGCTTAGGGTTCTCATGTATCAGTTCGTATATGTGAAGATGAATACCAATTTGGTGCTCAAGATAATATGAACTACCTGATTGGCATATTGGTTTACCTAAAGTTACCTCTCAGTTTGTATATATATATATATATATATATATATATATATATATATATATATATGAAGATGAATACCTTAGCTGCTCAAGGTTGTAAGAACTTCTTGATAGGAAGACTGATTTTACCTAAAGGATCTGTTGGATATTTTCAAATATGTTTGCCCCTATGAAAGGGGGTCTAGGAGATGCCTCACATGAAGATAAAGAAGCATCTCCGATGGACATGAATTCTCACATAAGTAGTGAAGACGTTTTCTCATTCAAGTACCTCAAAGACTCTTTTTTTTTTCCTCTCTGAGTATCTTCAGAAACATCCGATGTGTGTTCTTGGTTGGATTAAGGAAGTACAAACCTTGAACTTAATTACGTTGTTAGGGCTTTATAGTATCCTGAAGTCAATATTTCTATGATCTATTGTACTTTTTAATTATTTTAATTATTTTTAAACCCGATATTTAGAATAAAACTATTTTGAGATAAATATCTGTATTTTTCATTTATATATTACAAAAACAATAGTTGAACTTGATATTACCAAACACAACTTGATTAGTATTTTAATCTGCTTTATCTTTCCATTTATAATTTACTAAACATTCTGACAATATTTTTACAATACACGATGCATCAACACACAGCAGAAAAACACTTTTACAAAACTCACAACAATACCAAACTAAGCATAAATATGTGGCAATCTATGACCAGGAATAGGAATAGTATGGCTAGCGGCTAGCCACATATAAAGAAAAATCGAAAGCAAATACTAGAGGAGGGAGTTAAAAGGTAACCGTGCAATGATCAAAACGGAGAACTTGGTGCAGTCATGGAAGAAAGACACAAATCAAACTACTTTGAAAAGAGCAAGCGACTGAACAGACTTCCTTTTACAATACTGACATTAGATACAATTTTCTACATGGGCAAAGCTTCTCATGACTTGAATCCATAAATGTTTTATTGCTTAATAAAACAATCTCACTGTCATTAGATTTTCTTTCACGATTCAATTCTCTTCCTCTATCATTTTCAAAACTAACATCCTATCCGTTTCCTGAAGGTACGGCAAATAAATACAATAGTCTTGTTTCCGTAAAAGTGTAGGCCAATAAGTAGAACTTACCATTTGGACGAACAATGGGAATTGTAGAAAAACAAACAAAAGAACTGGAGCACAACTGAAGAGCGATACAGCTATCGGAGCCCAATGGAACTGCTTTCCAAGAATAATTATAAAGGCTGCTCCGAATGATACCAATATGCTAGCCATTGATATGAATAGTGTTGCAAGACCAATTATTAGTCTTTGTGGTAAGGCTTTTAAGAAATCCTCCTCAGAATACCTGGAAGTGAATATAGCTAAGAACATTAGCACTGATGTGATCGAGGAGGAAAGAGCTACGGCATCCGCTGTTGCAAATACCATAAAAGAATTCTTTTTCAAGAAGACTGGAAGACCATTATAACTACTATCATTGTCTTGAAGGTTTCCTCCAGGTACAGTGATAGCAGCGGCAAATGCCACGGTTGCTATTAGAGCAGCTACTACCATGCAGGATGTAGATAAATCTTTCATCCAGTCCTCTCCGTCCTTCATCAATCCCTTGTGTTTCTCCGTAAATAGAAAGTGAGCTGTATCACCAGATGTGTTTCTTACAAACCTATCATTCTGTAGCATTGTATTTTCCACCATCTGCTCAAAACAAATTGAGATTGCATTAATACAGAAAATAAACCTCAGCTGTCCATAGAGATTGTTGGTTGGTTAACCCTCCCTTAGGTCGGCCCCTGGTGTAGACAATAATTTAGCTAACCGCATGTAAGTGTAATGGGTTCACCTTAAACCATTGTAATTCTCGTTGCATCTGAAACGCTGCTCCGGATACAACATTGAGTCGTCGGCTATGAGGTAACTCGGCGCTGAAATGTAGAATACTGTTATTGTTCTCATAGAGGCTGTAAGATCTACCGGTGAAACTTATGATTTTTAGTAGACGCATGAAATTATATATAATTTCATTCCGTTCGCTGACAGCCAACTTCATCAATGTGCCATCATTATCAGATTCCAAACATAGGAAAGGAAATGTCCCTAGGCACTCCAAAACGAATTCCGTGGTTCCGAACTTCATAGCATTCTCCAACAATTTAGTATTTAGAAAATAGATTTTAACGCTTTCTTTGGTCATTCCTTTTTTAACGAGTTGTGTGAAGAAATACTTTGTCAATGCAACGATGTTTTTGTGCATCAACTTTTGATCGTATAATCCCCTGATAAGAGGTACTGAAATAACAAGGAAAAACAAGTCATCGATCCGTTAAGCATAACCTTTTGATATAATAATGCATGTACATATGGATCGACACTACAGTTCAGTGATGTCTAAGGAATACATGTCATAAGGACTTGATATCGATCGCTATCAAAAGGTACATACCATATCACTATCCGTATCAAGTTAGAACAAGTGAAAGTTTGTAAGAAAAAAACCTCGTCTTATATAGCGCATGAAGTAAAATGAGATGCACTTAGTTATGATTCTTTTGTTACTAGTCCAACAGTTTTCCTTTATTGTGGTATCCAGGGGATTTTCTTCGTCGCCTAATCTGGTGCCTTCTGAGGTTTTTACGACCTCATGTTTTTGTCCATCAGTATCCACTTCAATTACTGCAGGGCACCAACAGTTGATGAATTTACGCTGATAATTATCACATTTAGCTGAGAACGAGAAAGTAAATTAACAAAGTTGAAGTAAAGATTCATGGACTACTAACAAGAGTAGATGTAGCATTCCCACCACTTCATTTTTGATCCACTCAAAAATAAAAACGGCCTCTCCACAATGTACAGTAATAGGCGCGGTACATAAGCCTCCTCATATCTATCCATTAATTCCATAACCAATCCTGGAAACCGTTTGCATACAGATAGTGCCACACCTATAATTCAGATACACAGCCAAATGATATAGTGACAGATTAATGTTATAATCGTGGGTGTGTCCGACTTAATTAGAGGTAAACGATCGACATCTCAAACTTATTATTTTCTGGTTTACTACTTACCATGCATATTGAACAACATTAGACAGAGCAGTAGCTTAAAACCATCTTCACCAGAGAATGGACTTGGGTCCTCGTCTCTAGTTACAGAGCAAAGATACTCCACCACCTCCTTTTGTCCATGTGTAACATTTATTGCAGCGAGGACGAGTGGCACACATCGCAGTGCACCTTCGGTCCTCCTTATTTGCGTCAATCTGGAGTTCTTTTCCACCAGCGCCTTAACAAATCTAATGTCTCCAAGGAAAGCAGCTGCGTGCAGTACTGTATTCCCGTCTGAGATCACAGATTCAAGTGTTTCTAGCGGTACCAATTTTAAAAACTCTTCCACAAATGTATGTTGGTGGAAATATGCAGCTGTGGTGAGAATATTATAAATGTTCGTTCTCGAATAAGTTGAGATGGTTTCTTTAATGAATATCTGATGATCATGTAGATATTCCATAGCCTTTTTCCAGTCTTGTGCATTTAATGTATCTATTAAGGGCTGATATTCATCATTCTCTTGGTTCACCTGATTATTATCTGACATAATAGGAGCAAATCGAAGAGCATGAGCAGAAACAGCAAAATATACAAATTTCTAAAATAAAAATATCTAACAGCTATGTACCTTGTTGCGCATTAATTTCTGATGATCCATTCTGGACAACTTCAGTACCGACAATAGGAACACTAGGCGGCTGTTGCACATTATTTGCAAATAATATCTTCAACTTCTCCATCATTGGCAGTTGATTCTGGGCTTGTTGCTCATTCATTTGTGATGATTCATTTTCGACAACTTCTTCTATGTCATCACAGCCGGCAGTAGGAACACTAAGATTTTGTTCATTAGGGGTGACGATTGGACTATTCCCTGCAGCTTGTTCATTATAAATACCAGCATTATTGATATTATTTGCTAGTGCCTTCAACATTTCTATCATTTGCAGTTGATTCTGAGCTTGTTGATGTTGATTCTGAGCTTGTTGCCGTTGATTCTGGGCTTGAGATTCAACAACTTGACAAAGCAAAGCTTGTATTCCGGCACTGCTTGCTTCAACTCTTTCAATACTGGCAACAATATGTTGTGTAGAAAGCATTATTGATTCCTGTAGACGATTATCATCACTTACGGTAGAAGCATTGGTTGACATTACTGATTGGTTTTGATTAAAAAATAAAATAGATAATATTAATTATATGAAACTCTTTTTGAAAATTTGCGTGAAAAATAAAAGAAAGATGCAATGAAAAGTGTGAGTTGGTGATGAATGATAAAACCACTTTAAATATTAGAGTCTGGAATCTAGATGACTTCATGTCTGAAACTATGAATATTATAGACTTGAATTCTCCTCGCAATAAAGTAAAAACATAAACCCACAGGGAAAAGAAAGGAACAATATGTTAGCTAGAACACCTCTCTTGATAGTGAAGTAAAACATAATAATTCAATGGTGTGAAACGAATCATGGAATGAAATTCCCTTTCTATTCGCAAGATGTGTAAGTATTAAAAGTTGACACAAGAGACCAGGGACGGACCAGGGGGCTAGAAAAAAAAATCAGGCCCGGGATAGAGGCTTCGGTCAAGCCTGATAATTAGACAAAAAAAATAAAAAAATTAGGCTTGTGAACTTGAGGGTAATTGACACGGATTTAAGCCCAAGTTAACTCTCCCCTAAATCCGTCCAGAGTAGAAGTGAAAAATGTGCGGCCCAGTATAACACAGTCCACGAAATCATGTGTTTAGCATGTTGCGTGCCGTATTGTGTTGTGCAAGAGATTTAGGTGTGTTATACTGTGCCGTGTTATACGATGTGTTGTGACAGAGAAATAACCGTGTTATGTCGTGTTGTCTTGTGCTGGTACACTTATTTTATATTTTTCAAAGTAATTTTTTTTCAGATATTTAGATATTATATATATTATTATAGAAATAAACAAACATAAAGAAAATAGAATATCAAAAATTAGCTTGAATAAAAACTCTTTTGTGAAATATACATGAAATATGATGTATATTGTACCGTGTTGCATAGTGTTTTATGCATGTTATGACGTACTTTTTTAACGTTGTGTGTCGTAATGTGTCGCGTGCTTTGTTTATTTGACTTCCAGACGAAGATCCAAATCGACATCTTTAACAATTTCAGAACGTGGTTTCTAGTTTACGGCACGGAACCGACGACACTGAAATATATTACAAGTATTTTCGTTCTTATTATTAGACCAAGCAGAATCGTGGTTATATTATCTTCCTTTTGGAAGTAGTACAACATGGACATAGATAAAAAAACTGTTTTTAGAGAAATACTTACCTGCTTCCAAGGCAGCGTCTGTAACTAAAGAGATCAGCGTCATCGTGCTAATTAATAGAGAATATCTTTACAAATATTGAGATAACTGCATTTGATCATCCACCTGGCTTAGAAAATTTTAAATTTTGAACATTACCATAGGTATTGACCTAAGGGTTAGCGACTAAGTTATTTTCTCCCTTTTTTGTTCTTTTTTGATTTTTTATTAAGTCTTTTAGATTTTTGGTCTCGCTCTTGTTTGTTTGTTTATGATTTTTTATTCTATATAAAGGGATCGAAATCATGAAATTTTAGATTCTCATAAGACCATTAATCTCTTCCAAAGTCTAATTTAGAATTCGCATATATATTGGAGAAAATGATTTTAATTATGTTTTAATTTTGGTTTTGGTGTGAATGGATCTTAGGACCAAGGGTCACTAAGGGAACTAGATTATTTTTATTATTCGTGAATGAAACCTTTAGTCAAATGTAGAAGAAACTAAAGATGTTGCCTCTCCATATTACTAAGAAAATTGCATCTTAGAGTGGCTCTTTAGGTCAACACACTTTCGTATGAGGGGGAGGACTTAGGCAATGGGCTAGTCGAAGCACGCACGTCGCCGCCGTCCATCCGGTCGGGCCGGGCTGGGCTTAGACTCGGTTGTGGGTGTGGGTCAAGAAAGACTTATCTTTTCGGACAAAATTCTTTTGAAATATTTTCTAAATAAATTTGAATTTCAAAAATAAATCTTGTCTTAAAGAGGGGGACGTCTGACTCGCCGGATAATATTTTTATTACAACATTATGTCGATATTTTCTGGGTGTTTTTTTCTTTACAACATTATATCGATATTTTCTGGTCGTTTCTTCTTTACAACATTATGTCGACATTTGCTTTTAATGCTGGGCTGATTTCTCTCTTCTCCATTTGCCTATAAAAAGAACTCTAATTCTTCATTTCAATTCATCCCAGAGCAGGCTACTATTCCTAGTTCTTATCCCCTCTTCTTGTTTTGCTATGCGCTTTGCTTGTTTATTTCCTTCCTTCATCTTGTTGTTGAGTTCGCTTGAGTGGGTGATTTATATTGTGCTTATACAAATCATAACGGGCAATTCTATTCTGGTTACATCTCTGCTATGGGGGTATAGTATCTCTCATTCTCGAGGAGTACCTGCGGACTATTGTGTTAAGGGCAATAGTTATAATATATTACAAACTAAAATAGGAATGGCTAATGGGCTAAGGAGTGGACTAGAATAAATTTTGACAGGATTATAAGTACAAATACATATGCAAAAAAAAAAAAATTCTCCACCTGTGAGGGGGCGGGCTATAGCCCCAGTTAGCCTCCTCATAGGTTCGTGCCTGACCAATCATTTAAACTAAATTTTTATGTTTTTTCTTTATTTATCCTTTGGAGAGAAGTGGTCCCTTGTGTTTAAATAATAAAAATAGGAGAGAGAAGTGGTCCCCATGCGGGCAAAGTAGTAATCTTAAAACATTTAACTTTCTATTTATAGAAACAAGTCTATCTTTTTGACATACCTAAATATAGTAACCTTGCCTATCATTTTGAAACAGAGGGAGTATAATAGTTTTATACAGGATTCTTTTATTATAAAAATTAAAGATTAAATATTATAATCAAAATTTAGAAATAAAAAAATAAAAATAAATAAAAAATTATATTTAGGTATGTTAAAAAGATACATTTGTTTATTTAAATAGAAAGTCAAATATTTTAATATTACTATTTTATCCATACGGGGACCCCTCCTTTTTACTCCTAGATCATTTCTTTTCTCCTATTTTTATCATTTTAACAGTAAGGGACTACTTCTTCTCTCTTAAGGATAAATAAGATAAAAACATTAAAAAATAATTCCAATAATTGGTTTTTTTATTTTTTATATTAAAACAAACAATCCTATCGTTTTGAAAGAAAAGAATAATAAAAAAAGCACATAATAATCGTTATTTAGACCCATAGCTCATGGACATGAACCTTGATTTGACAAAAGAAAAAAAAACCGAGAAAACACTTTCCCATGATTTTCCTTCAATTTTTTTCAAAACCCTAACAAGAAAATCATGGATCTAGCAAATCTTTTTGGCTAGATCTCCGGTTTACCGGCCTTACAGGCGTAATAGATTGTTACTTCCTAAATTATACCCTCCTTTTTTAAAGGATTTCTATTATAATTGATGTGGTGTGTTTCTGTCTCTTATGAGGAATATTCGGCTATCTTCATGGTCGAAATTCTTATTCTGGCCCTGTTATTGCTACTTCTTTGACGGTTTTTCTCAATATGTCAGGCAATTCTACTCAAGTCTGCTATTACATTGACTCTCCTCCTTATCTATACCAAGGTGAAGATTTAATGATAACAAAGTATCACAACAAGCAACACAGACAACAACATCATATGAAGATTTTAAAGCTTTAGTCAATCCTGAGATATGAAGCTATCTAAGCCTAAGGAAATAACATGACTCTGTACGTACTTAAATTTTGGTATCACAACTCCAAGCAACAATCTCTGATTTGTGTTCTAATGGGTCGGTGGACTATCCACCTTTTCTTGACAGATTTTTGACAACTTTGTATATCTTAGTTTTTGGCCAATTTTGTTTGGTCCTTAGCCGCCCTGTATTAGTTTATGTTTTGTAAGCAGATTATTTGTATCATTAGGTCTTTACTTTGAGCCAGTAGGTTTTATCTTTTATGTACAATGTTCTTTATATGTAGCTTGTTACTCTAAAACGACTTGTTCAGTTTTTTTAAGTTAACTAACCAGATTCTAGTCAGTCCCCTAGGCCCTAAGTTGTCATTTCAGTTTAATCGTGTAATAAGTCTTTTTTGTTTCCTTAGTTTTTACGATCTTAGTCTTTTCTATTAGTAGTAAGTCATTGTTAATCAGATATTTGGACTGTATTTCTAGCTAAGTGTTCTACAACTGAATGTATAATCCCCTGGAATTCCCCTCCTAGCTCCAGACATTTTCTTACCTCCTCACTGACACATAGCTAGGCTGACTGCTTCTTTAGTTTTTATGGTTGTTTTCTCTATCACCCTAGTTGCAGTTTCACTATTTTGCATGTTTCTTCTCAGCTACTCAGATACCCAAAATTACTTTGCCTAATTCACCATTATAGTGGCAAGGATTGGCGCAAGCCTTATTCATTCTCAGCAGTATTTCACAATAATTTCTACACCTGCACCAGCACCAACACAGCGTTCAAGTAGAAAACTAAGTTAAAGAAGGCTTACGTGTGGATAACTTTTCGAAACAACCAATTTTTTGGTTCCTTTTCTTCAAATTATTTTCCCGGGTAAATAAAATACATATATAATAAGTATTTTGGTATGGAATTATCAAAAAATCAACCAACCTACAACAATACAATATCTACTAGGTTTGGTAACTATCCATAAACCATTAATTTTATTTTTTTTCTGAAACCTTGGCTCACGAGAGGCATACGAACTTTCTCAAATAATCTCTCAAATTCCAACATCATTTTTTATTCCTAAAATTGGTAGACGAAGAGGCATATGCTTATTCTAACAATGTAACCTAAATATTCAGATCTTACTTCACTCTCAAAACTATATACATGCCTTATTTAATCCACACCCACCTTGGCATCTATGGCTATTGACAGACATTTATGGACCACCACATTCATACAATAAGAAGGATTTCTGATGTAATTTCTGGACAATTTTTATCAACACGGGAATCCCATGGATTTTAATAGGAGACTTTAACGAAGTTATGGATCAGTCAGAGAAAAAAGGAGGAAGACATAATTTTTGGGCAAACAGAACATTTCCTCGATATGATTATGAAGTAATAATATATAGATGCAAAAATTAAAGTGGGATTATACATGGGTATATCGTACCTCTCGAGTTTTTTTAAGAAAAACCTCGATAGAAAATTAGACAACAAATATTTCTAGAAGGTTTTATTATGGTTTATTTATTGGCTCCTATAGGATGCATAGTTTGCCAAGGCATTAACTGTCTGGTTGGCCTTTCTATAAATATGCTGAATAGAATGTTGTTGTAGGGTTGTAGCAGACCCCGAATTTCGACGATCATTTCATGCATATACCATGGTGGTTCACTTTTATTGTTGATATGATTTACCAGGTTCAGTGAGTCGATGCAAACTTTTGTCCAGCTCCTCATTGACGTTGTTCGTAATGCCCAAGTTTCGGCTACTAGTGTTATCGTGATGCCTAGTGGTTGTATCATTGCGACAATCATATCTGTTGATGTGTCCCTGCAAATGAGTCCGCATCCCGCAAAACCTAAATGTCCTTTAACTGCACCATCAATGTTGATTTTTATCCAATGTGTAGTTGGTGTGTCCATTCGGTTGAGACCATTTGTGTGCGTGTGTAACACCCAAAATTTTTTGCATGAAGCTTACTCAAAAACGCGTCATGGCCTGGGTTGAAGCTTCATACTAAGCTTATAAAGCTTACCAAGATATGCATTTGGGGTGGATGCCTTGACCACGAAGGATAGTGTTAAGGCCATGTTACGCGTGATGCGTATTCAAAGAAGCATCATATTGCTAATGCACTATATGCCGTGATGCATCATCCAATGCATCACCGAGCCAAAGTTGCACAAGTTGGAGCATCATAGTGCAAATGCACTATATGCCGTGATGCATGATCCAATGCATCACTAAGCCGAAGTTGCATAAGTGGGAGCATCATAATGCTAAGGCACTGTTATGCCGCGATGCATAATTCAGTGCATCACCGAGCCAAGAAATGCATCACCATGATGCATCTGATTGTTTATTCGCAACGACCTTGGCAAGAAATCTCCGTTTCGGCCTTGGCACTCGATGGATGACATCTACCCTTTCTAATATTTATATGTAGAAATGTGAATAATACATATATAGGGAGGAGGTGTTGGTTG
Organism: Papaver californicum; assembly: GCA_023531435.1. Taxonomy (NCBI): domain Eukaryota; kingdom Viridiplantae; phylum Streptophyta; class Magnoliopsida; order Ranunculales; family Papaveraceae; genus Papaver; species Papaver californicum. The sequence continues at coordinate 224,644 of JAJJMC010001977.1, read as the reverse complement.
GAAATAGATGAAGCTTAGCTATGTTAACCGATGAAAGACACAAATGACCTTGACGCGAATAAGAGGAGCATCATAGTGCAAAGGCACTATAGGCCGTGATGCATGGTCCAATGCATCACTAAGTTGACGTTGCATAAGAAGAGTGCATGATAGTGCTAAGGCACTATATGCCGTGATGCATGATCTAATGCATCACCGAGCCAAAGTTGCGAGAGTTGAAGCATCATAGTACAAAGGCACTATTATGCCGTGATGCATGATCCAATACATCACCGAGCCAATGTAGCTACAATTAGGAATTGTCGCAACGGCTTTGGCAATAAATTTCCATTTCCGGCTTTGGACACCAGATGGATGTCACTAACTGTTCTATTACTTATTTGTACAAATGCGAATATGACATATATAAGGGGGAGGTGTTGGTTGAATGCGCATGAGAGAAAATGCACATCTAGTTATGCGATGTAGCTTATACGTTGGAGCATTCTTGATGCGTGAGCATCAATATGTTGTAGCTTAACCGAGAACGCTTTGAACGACTTTGGCAAGAAATATTCATTTCAGCCTTGGCACCAGATGAATGACATCTACCTTTCTAATATTTGTTTCTAGATATGCGAGTAGAACATATATAGGGAGGAAGCTTTGCTTGAATGTGCATGAGCGGTGATGCACATGTAAACGCGTTGTGGCCTATACGGCATATGCTTGGCCTTTGGACTTGCAACGAAATGAGAAGCAATATTTACTTTACGATAGTTATGCACAAGCTAGTGCATACCTTGCAATAGTCCTTCAGCCTATGCGGACTAGGCTTTGCTTGGCCCTTAGCCTTGCAACGAAGTTGGAATCAGTGTTGGCTTTTCCTTAATAGGCTTAAGTTGCTTGTCCCTTTCGAATTTACGTGATGAACTATGGTCATGCTTGATCCCATCAAGGTACGGGTTGGGTACGTAGTCAGTCGCAATGCAATGCATTGAGGTGCAGCACCTTGTCGCTCATATCATCTAAGTGTGGAGATGATTGCGACATTATGGTAACTCATATCATCTGGCTCGGCAAGGCTAAGCAAGAGAAGATTGTTGCTACATTTGATGGGGTAGTTGCAATTCCATTCGATGGATTGTTCATACTCCCTTGGAACCGTCACGGTGTGGAATGGCATGTGTCTGGATGTTGCACCCTTGGCAAGAGTAAGATAAGTGTCGGCTCCAGCGCATGGTCGAAGCAGGATTGATGATGCAAGAGCTTAGGCTTGAAATATCCTAGTTGTTGGTCTAAGGCTTAAGTTAGGACTGGACAATGATCGAAATAATGTGATGCTTGCTAAAGGCAACCCCGTTAGCTTATATAGCTTTAACCCTTGGTAAAATGAGGGTAAGTGGAATGGCCTTGCACACTTCGTAAGTTAAGGGTGAGTTGAAACGATATGGAGATTAAGGTCGGAGTACCATGCTTGCAAAGCATGTTGGGAAAGGTAAACATACATGGAACAGTATAAATATAGCTTGAGGAACGTGAGAACTATGCCTCGAGTTTAATGTGTACAAAGCATACTTGGAAAGCGAAAAATTTATCTGCACTTTCCAGCGAGAAGCTAGCCTTTGAGGAACGATGATTCTCTTTTAAATCACGCATAGGGGAGTTCTGGCCTGCGCGGCGCAGCGCGCCGGAGGCGGAAATTTTCCTGTCCGTGACAGCGTATTTACTTGTTAGACTATCTCGGTCTGGCAGGTGTGGTGGCATCACTTCATTCGCCCATGTCAATCACATATTCTAAAAAGCATGGAAACCAGTTTCCAATAACCTGCCCATTTTTATTTTAAAAATTGGTCTCGAAAGTTCTTCATGGACCAGTTCAGATTGTTGATGCTCCTTATGATTGCGGATATTCCTCTAGTTAATGGACCATCCTTTATTCCAACTTAACATCATAAAGCTAGTTTCAAACTTTGAACAAGCCGTGGTGTGTTGATTTATATACCTTGTTCTTTTTAATTGAAAGGATTTTTAAAATTTTCATTTAATATGCCTCCTATTCAATAAAGAGATACTATTATTTTTTTAATTTACGATATTTTTTAGGTTTGAATTTAAAAAATTATTTTATCTCTTTTATTTGGGATGAAGATAATATTTTAACATTTTTTTTTTAAAGAATTTTTTTTTAAACAAACTACATCGAGAAAAAGACCAAATTATCACCGCATAAGATAGATCTCAGCTAAATTATGTCTATTGATAAATAACCTACTTAAATTGATAAAGAGGATATTAGTTAGTATTAGCGGAATGATACTAGTCCGTATAAAATAAAATAAAATAATTTTAACTACTTAATTTCTAGATTAATATCCCTGATATCTCCTTTTATCAATTATGCTCTAAGATACAACAACAAACTCTCTGAGAAGTCAATTTTCAGTTTTTCACCATCACATATATTTAACAATCTAGTCAATAACAAGTCTAGCTAGTCACTTACTAATTACTCTAATAACTTTAAATGATTAAAACTATCACGATCTCTCATGAACAGTGGCAGAACTAAATCCACTAAAAGGTGGGCTTTGACTAGAATTCTATCTAAATTTAAATAAAAAAATTAGGTTAGAAATATTTTAAAAAAATAAAATGGGTTTCGAAAAAAAAAAAAAATAGATTTTTAAGAGGAGTTTGAGCCTGGATAAATCAAACTCTAGTTCCGCCCCTGTTCATCAATCACTCATCAATTGGAGGAAAAAAAAAAGACAGTAGATAAATAATGTAATGTGAGAACAACTTCCTAAGTTCTTCCCCACATACATTGACGTATTATTTCTTTGTGTCAAACCATGCTAATTATTGCTTCATTTTCTCTTAATCAGTTTTTAATTCCAATATTCAATTACTTTATCTTTTTTAAGCCTTATTCAATTACTTTGCCTATTTGATCATCTTTTATTTAATATG
>JAJJMC010001977.1:130280-221682 GCA_023531435.1 Papaver californicum | reverse complement strand
GCCTTATTCAATTACTTTGCCTATTTGATCATCTTTTATTTAATATGTAGTCCCTAAGGGCATCCACAATCACACAATTATACCCATCGATCAAAGATTAAAAAATTTGATCTTTGATCTGAGTCAAAAACAGCGATGAATGATCAGGCGAGGTCGTAGAGTACCGTTTATCGGTAAGCGAAGCACCACGATATCGCTTGGAAAGACGGACGAGATACTAATACTTCGCCTGGTACAAGCGGGATTGTGGCTTACCGCCTGCGAAACAAACATACATGCGAAATCTCAACACCTCGCCCACTCCCCAAGCGATATCTAAGTATCACGCTTGTACAAGCGAAGTTCCAGAATCGCGCCTGTGAATTGTGCGAAGTAATCGTGTGAAAAATAATCCGGGCGAGATGCTGTAGTACCGCTTAAACAGAAGCGAGAGACTAGAGTTTCGCCTACTAAGCGTGCGAAGGATGTGTGTGGGGAAATAGACGGGCGAGATGCTGGACTCCCGCTGTGATGTAGGCGAGATTCCAAGCTCTCGCCTGTCTATTTCACCGTTTTAAAACCCTAAAAACTCTTATTTTTTGTTTCATCTTCACCTCGCCCTCCTGTTACCTAGCCGAAACCCTCCCACACCCCCATTTTTCCAACACATCGATCCTTTGACGAGAACCCAAAGCTTCGTTTCTCATTTTCATACTTCGCTCAAACATATTCCAAGCGAAATCAAGGTATATCTTCTACAAACCAAAATTGAATTTACTTGTTTTAATTTGATATGCAATGTTGATGATTTTGTGGTTAAATTAGTTGTATATGTTGTTTATTACCATATTATAAACCCATTATTGAATTATGAATTTGTGTTCTAATTATAAAATTGGGAATTTATTTAGGGTTTTTGTGCATGTTATCAATTAGGTTTCAAAATTTGTTCCCTTTGTTAAATTGAACATACAATACGAAATTGTTGTAGCTTAATTTTAGTGGGTTTGTGTTTAATTTTTGATTGAATATAATATGTTGTGTAGAAATCAAAGGAATTAATTTTGATTTAATTTTGAAAATAATGTGTATGGATATATTTGAAATTGTGTATTTTGTCATAGGGTTTATGATAAATATTATAAATTGGGTATACTCTTATTGATGATTATTTGTTATTGCATGTATATAATTTATTAATTGGTTTTTTAAATTTAATTGGGTTGTGGTTAAATTGTCGATATGTATCGAATTGCTATTTTATGTAGATTCTGAAGATGAATTTCGATGATATGTATCGAATAGTTAGAGTGCCAGGACATCCACATGGGTTGAGTCAGCTCATCAGGATAGAACCTGAAGATGGTGGAGTAGTTGATCCAACAAGGGGGGTTGATTTGGGGGAAAGGGTAGTTCAACCATCAGTGGTTGACAATCGAATGTCAGCTATAAAGGATAGAACCGATTTGTTGGTTAAGAGACTGACTCGCTCGATTGAGTCTAGGGAGGTGATGAGCATAGAAGAACAACAAAGAGTTCGAATAGTGCTACAAGAGATAACAACCCTTTGTTCTGGAGATCGCTAGAACAAACTGAATTTGCTAGTTATGGTGTTGAACTTTATGGTGTGTCCCTTTATCTTTCAAAGTGTTGAACTTTATGGTGTTGAACCTTTTTAGTTCTTTTAATTTATTTATGAATTTTAACTTCTACGGATACCAAATGTAGTTGGCAAGTTATTTATCAATTCATCTCAATGCCTTGTCAAGTAAAATAAAATATCTCTGACAAATTGAGTAGAAAATCTTTGAATTATTAACTAGTCGTTGTATTGTCAATTCAGTGTATAGTCATTTCATCGCAATGGCTTGTCAAGGGAAAGCAAAATATCTCTGACAAAGTTAAAATTCAATCTTTGAATTATTATGTAGTAGTCTATTATCATTTCATCGCAATGCCTTGTCAAGGGAAAGAAAAATATCTCTGACAAAGTTAAATATTATTAATATTATTTAGTTAGTCTATTGTGATTTCATTGTTATAAATTGCTAGACATCTCATGTTCAATTTTAGTGGGTTTATGTTTAATTTTTGGTTGAATGTAGTATGTTGTGTAGAAATTAAAGGAATTAATTTTGATTTAATTTAAAAACAAATGTGTATGGTAGTATTTGCAATTGGGTAATTTGAATGAGATTGGTTATAATTGGTGAGATTGTTGTATTTTGATAATGATGTATGTTTTTTTCGAATGTTTGATGTATAATTCTTGGTACAAATGTGTATGGAAATAGACAATTACATACAAGTTTAGTTGGTGTTAAATTAATTTTAATATTATCTAACATAACTGTGTAGCAATCTTCATGTTTAAAACTTCGACCAGTTGCTTCCTTGAAAAGCCTACGTACTTCTGCGAACTGGTGTTTCAATTCAATGTTGTTAAAGGATATACAATCATATAGATTAATGTAATAAGCATAATTAAACGAGTTGTTACCTTATTTTCGGGGCCCCATCCAGTATGATGTTCCCTTTCGACTTCAGCCTCCTTTGCAGACATAAGCGCCACATCCTTACTTATAATTTGAAATTGTTTCTGAAGGGAGGTCCAACTACGTTCTGGCATAGAAGGTATAGCTTCTTTCATCCAACATAGTATACGTGACCATAATTTATCTTCACATTGATCAGTACTAATGCTACAATCTTGAGAAATAGACAAATAAATCGTACACATCGTAACATCTTCAAAAGAGGAAAAATTTGGACCTCGTGGTTTTGATGGCGCCATTTTACTAATCGATTTCAAAACTTATGAAATAAGAACCAACTTTAGAATTTTCAACTACACAATGTATGAGTTTAGTAAAATGCCATTGGTTTAGTATCCCATATATATAGGGTAAATATATAGCCGTTAAACTGCCAACGGTAACATATCAACGGAAACAAACATATTAACGGTCACACCTGAGCGAGGCCTTGGGGTCTCGCCCAACTCCAAGCGGAGCCTTGGAGTCTCGCCCAACTCCAAGCGAAGCTTTGGAGACTCTCCCAGGTCCAGGCGGTTCCTTGTAGTGCCGCCCAACTTCAAGCGACTCGGTAGCATCTCGCCCGTGTTCGGAAATTTTAGGCGAAGTCTCTGCTATTCGCTTATGAGTAAGCGAGCTTCTGGTTACTCGTCTGGTGGAGCGAAAGTTTAGCATAACGCTTGAGCTGGCGAAATGTCAACTCTTCGCCCGTGTTTTTAAGCGAGATGCTTGCCCTTCGTCTGTTCACAAGCGAGAGGTTACAATTTCGCTCGACTATAATTTTTAGTCGACGATCAGCGACTTCTTTTAATCCTGAACAGTGATTTTCAACGATTATAACCCAAATATAATCACACGGCTGTGGCTGTTTTTCACCGATCATCGATTAAATGTAATCTTTGATCGTCAATTTAATCGATGATTGGAGATGCTCTAATGGACTATGTTAGGGTATTATTTAATTAAACTCGTACGATATAAAAAATATATCTTGATAAAAAGTTAACGATCATTTGGTGAACTAGAGTCATCTGATTGATCAGATGCATGTGATCCAACCAATGAAGGCATAATCTAAAAATTGATTTATACGAAAATGTTATTTTTAATCTAAAAAATATTAAATCTTGCAAAAACAATAAAATAAAAATTTATTTTTATATTATGATCCATTTGTTGGGTTCATTAAACTTAACATCTGTCAAGAATCTTTATCATTTTTCTCAATTCTTTGTATTTGGTTCTTTCTTATTTTATTGCTACTTTTGAACAAATCAAAAGAGTCCAATAACCCAAAAATTTGTGTCTTTGTAGAAGAAGCCAAGGAGGCAATATCGTTGGCTTTTCGAAAACATTTCAACGGAGTAATGTTATTGATGCATGAACATTACACATTGTGATGCACAAAGTACCAAACCAAGTAGGCCTATATGAACACTAGGGATTGAGCCATTTTACGAACCCACACGACAGGATCTTCTTGTGCTTTGTATATCGATTTCATCATGCTAAAACTAGATATCGTTTGGCCTCCGTAGTGTTGACGAGCCCCCACCCTATTCATAAGAGAAGCAAGGGGTAACAAGAGTTCAAGAAAACAATTTAATGGAAAATATATTCCGTGGAAACAGTTTCCAGGGGAATTTAAAAAAAAATTCATGGAATTTTATAAAATTAAAATAAAAACAGACTTGAACCCATGATTTTTATTAAATGGCCTCACAATTCTATAAAATTGGATTTATTATTAAACGACGAAAAACATGTTATTATTATGAAAAGATGGCTGGTTCCATAGACTTAGATGTGATCAAACACTACCCAATTTTCTTAAGAAACCCTTTTCCCACCAAAATTGTTTCAAAATGCATGATTGCAAAACAGGATTGTTGAGTTTCTCTAACTTTCTTAAGCCAACCCTTTTCCACCAAAGTTAATTCAAAATGCATCATCCTTAGAATGCTTGTTAGTTAGGCAAATCTTAATTTTTAGCATAAGCTTGTTTAAGACAGTTTTTTAAGATGACTCAAATGGGAAAAATAATCCAAAAGAAAAAGGACATACCATTTTTAGCATAAAGCTTAAGAATGTCATAATTCCCACCACAATTTGATGCTTTTAGTGTGGGGATCTCTTTATGGGATTTCATCCGCTTCAAAAAAAGAAAAAAAATGTCTCATCACCCATTGCTTTCTTATTTTTTGTCATTTCCCATTTTAAACTTGTTGTTAGATGAAATCATCTACTCGTATCTTGTGTATCTAATTTTGTCAAAACGAATTTGTGACCATACAATAACATCTTTATAAGATCATGAATGTTTATGTATGCCTTTCAATAAAGAATAACAAAACCCATTTTGAAGACATAGCTTAGAGTTAGCAACACCCGTATATTAAGAGGCAAATCAATGAAATCATTGAGCAACCTATGACTAGAATTTCCAGTTTTGTCCGAGGAAGTTACACCCATATTCTACTAAGCTATCCCTAGTCTAATGTGTGCATGTACGATACAACACGACATCAAATTTTTATTGAATTCTGTCGGATTATAGTATTTTGTTAATTACTGGCATTGTTGATTTATACGGATGATTATTATCCGAACACTATTTTTATATCCCAAAAATTTCATTTACCAGAATCTCCAAGTTTTATAAAGTAATTTACAAAAAAAACTGCCACTTATGAACAACCGGTAGATCTACTGTCGGTAAAAAAAACTGGAAGTTGAACAAATAGAAGTTGAACTAACAAATATAAATATTCAAATCTGACCTAACCACTGCCCGTTTCTCAGGTCTATGACTATCTTATCATCCCGGTCAACCTGCCCTTCCGAACTTCAAGAGTCTCTTTCTAAATCCCTCTCCTTCCTCTTCTTTCTTTACATAAAGCAATCACCTTTTATCAGATGATCCACCACCACCTCCTCCATCACCACTACCACCACCACAAGCACCACCGCTTCTTGATGAAGAAGATGGTGGTAGTAGTACTACTGATCAGACACATTTGAAGAAGAAGAAGAAGAAGAAGTTGAAGTGGTTTGTTGGTTTGGAAAAACAATGGGTCAAGGATTGAGTTGCAGCAGAATAAGAAATAGTGAAAATGGTGGGTTTTTTAATGCAGTTCAAATTGGTGATTTAGAATGTGTTGAGAGTCTTTTGAGAAGAAACCCAAGTTTGATACATCAACTTACTGTTTATGATAAATTTTCTTCTCTTCATATTGCTGCTGCTAATGGTCAGATCCAGGTAAAACACACTAACTGTAGTTTCACTGTTTGTGAAATTTGTTTATGAGAAGAGTTTTTTTTTTTCCCTGATTTTTTGTTAATGGGGTTTTGTTATAGATTCTTTCCACGATGTTGGGGAAATCAGTTAATCCAGATATACTGAATCGTCTTAAACAGGTAAGGATTTTTTTTTTTTATGATGATGTTGTGAGAGCTCTGTTTTAGGGTCTGTTTTGATTTTGTTTTTATTAACTTTGTTTTGTTTTGATTGGTGTAGACTCCATTAATGTTGGCAGCAATGCATGGAAAGTTTGATTGTGTACAGATGTTGATTGATGCAGGAGCCAATGTATGTTGAAATGAAAATTTTTGTTGTTCTATTTTTTTTCTCTTAAAGTTATGTTGAAAATGAGGACTTATTTTGATTATGTATGATATTGATCAGATACTGATGTTTGATTCACTAAATGGAAGAACTTGTTTACATTATGCTGCTTATTATGGTCATTTTGATTGCTTACAAGCCATTCTTTCGGCTGCCCAGTCGACCCCAGTTGCAGATTCTTGGTATGTGTTCTTTTTACTTTTTATCTATTTTTGGAGATGTATTTGATTTTAGATTATTTATTTTTTTGGATGATTTGGCTAATTTGGGGTAAAAATGAAAACAGGGGATTTGCAAGATTTGTAAATGTTAGAGATGGTAAAGGAGCAACTCCATTGCATTTAGCGGCTCGTCAAAGACGACCTGAATGTGTTCGTATTTTATTGGACAGTGGGTCTCTTGCTTGTGCTTCCACTAGTGGATACGGGTAAGTATTGGTGCAGAAATGTTATCTTTGTTGAAATTTCTTTTTGATTAGATAATCTTTGAGATTGATAGAGTGCCAATGCAGTTTCCCTGGGAGTACTCCTCTTCATTTGGCGGCTCGTGGAGGTTCATTGGATTGCATCCGAGAGTTACTTGCTTGGGGAGCAGATCAGCTGCAGAGAGACTCGTCTGGGTAATCTATTCCTTTTTTGCTTGATTCTCACTTTGATTGGTTTAATGCAAATCATACCTAGAGGTTCATTTGAAGAAGTTAAGATGTGATTTTGAATCTTTTTTTGTTGCTTTTTCTTTGTATTGTTTGGTATGTATTTTCCTTATTTTGTTGTTGGATGACTCAATTTCTTGGTTGAGATTTTCGAACGTCTACCATTGACATTATTGGTTTGATAATGTACAGAAGGATTCCATACTTAGTTGCAGTCAAGTATAAACATGGAGCATGTGCTGCATTGCTCAACCCTTCAGCAGCAGAGCCTCTTGTTTGGCCTTCACCTTTAAAATTCATCAGTGAGCTTAATCCAGATGCAAAGGTTCTACTGGAGAGGGCTCTTATTGAAGCTAACAGGGAGAGGGAGAAGAATATATTTAAAGGAACACCATACGCGCTTCCATCCGCATCACATTCTGATGTCGAGATTGATGACAATATCTCCGAGGTAATAAATTCCTTCTGGCAACTTATAAATTCAGAATTGGTAATAGTTGGCTTGAATCGAAAGGATAATATGTCTGTTGCTTCATATTGCAGATCAGCGAAGCTGATTTATGTTGCATATGCTTTGATCAAGTCTGCACGATTGAAGTTCAAGGCTGCGGTCATCAAATGTGTGCTCATTGTACACTAGCCCTATGCTGCCACAACAAACCCAACCCTAACACCACATTCCTTCCGATCCCTGTCTGCCCCTTTTGCAGAAGCAACATTTCTCAATTACTGGTGGTGAAGACAAAAACAGGTGATGAATTGGATATTGATCTCAACTCCTCGAAGCCAACAAAATCGAGGAAATCTCTTACCATCAGTGAAGGAAGTAGTAACTTCATGAGTATATCAGCCTTGGGTTCATTCACAAAAATGGGTACACATGGTTCAGGAAAAGTTGCCGATGACAGCAGTGCTCATGTCGATAAACCTATTGATTAGTGAAAAAACCCAAAGATTTGGGTGGTATATATATTATATAGGAAACCATTTCCATCTGCTGTGTAGATTTTCGGGAATCTCTTAAAATGAGCAGAAAGGAAATGAAGATTGATTCAGAATAAAGCATTAGGACAGTACTTATAAATTAGGGTTAATGAATCTAGTTCAAGAGTCCTTGAATCTTAAAGGTTTCATCTTGAAAATAGCTGTGATAAACAAATCTTATCTATTGAATGCAGAATGTAGCTCTCTTTCACTGCAAGCATTTGCAGAGAAGCTTTCCAAAATTGTAATGCCAACTGCAATCTGTTGTAGTCCTGAAACTCTAAAGACAACTCTATTTGACCAACTGGTGTCTAGTGTGACTTGCTTCCCCTGGGTTCTGATTTGGGGCGACAATGCACACTCGTAGAAAAACAAATACATTTTCGGAGAAATCTCTTCGGCTATATGAATTCCCTGGTAGATCTAGACCATGTTTTTTGTTGCTGCAGATAACTAAAGGAACCTATAAGTCGTGTTGCAGAATTCTTTGAGCACTTCTTCATGTATAAAAAGAGACCCACAAATCTAGCAATATTTTTGCAAGATAAGGTATACCAACTCAGATGGGTCTCTCAAGAATCTTCCATGGAAAACTGGCTTATTTATCTGCCCAAAAAATATCTCCAAAAATACACTCATGCATGGGCCATTACCAAAAACCCTGACACATGAAAGCATCCCAGAGCTAAGTTCCATGAACATGAGGACAAACAATAAGAATCTTTCACAGACATGAACCTTTAATGAGGACAGAAATTTTTTCATTATTGTAGTTATAAATTCTTGAAATACTCATCTCATTTGATTTTTATTTTTTTTATTTTTTTTTTGCCAAGAAAAAGTCAGAAGAGATCAAATAAACAAACTTTATTATTCTGAAAATCACAGTGTTTGTTGGATTTCTGCTCACTTGGTACAGTGGAGTAAAAAATGACCCAAAAAATCTTAGTCAATTCCATCTCTTTCAAAATTTTCACCTTCAGTAAGAAAAAAAAACACAAGAAAGGACATGAGATTTCAATTTGTGGGCAATCCACAAATGCATGACAAAGGAAATCCATTAACATTTGATGAACCAAGACAATGGCTTGATTCTGATAGAGGAGGAGGAGGAGGATGTGCAGAATTTGCTTTTCTTTCAACTTCAAGAAAATGTGCTAAGGATTGAGTGTTGTTTTGTACAGTCTTATTATTATGATCAATATCAGCAGCAGCAATGGGTTTTGCACATAATAAAGAAAACAACCAATATTTCTTATGTGACTTCATCTTGTTGTTGCTGTTATGGTCGTTGTCCTTAACTGTTCTAAATGATTCCATTAGTGATCTTCTTCCAGTAAGTGACCTTCCGGAGAGATCTGTAATACTTGACACACCCATTAAGCTCCCAAGTGTCATGCTCTTGTCAGGGAAGAATGACCCTGTGGACTAAACACAAAACACTGTAAATTTGGGGCCTATAATGAGCAAATCAAGATTCAATGATGCTAAACAATGTAGTAGTACGACTAACCTCGGTATCAATGTCAGATGAGAAGACAGTAGAAGTACTTGGTGAAAAAGTGAGTAATGTATTGAATGACATAGACCTAGCTGAAAAAGCAGCATCATGATGATTTCTTACCAAACCTACTATTGCATTTAATGGTTGCAAACCTAATGGCCAGCCATCTTCCTGCTGCATGCATTCAGAATCAATAATTAGATCCCAAAAATGTAGGAATGGACAACAAGAACAGTATCTTGTTTTGATTTTACAAAGTGATGTAATACCTGGTGATGAGCATGAGCCATATGTCTGTTGTTGTTGTTATAGGTCTATTTGGATGTAGTAGTACTAGTACTTTGATGATTCACTATGAGAGTTGTGAAGTCACTTCCACACAGAAATAAAGGTGTTGCAAAATATACCTAGAATATGTACAATCACTTCAGTAGTACTGAAACAAATCAAAATGTACTAATTTGATTGATTGAGTGAAGAAAGGAATGAACTGTCACTTCTTATTGGAGTCTGACAGAAGACCCTGAAACAGCTTTGTCTCAGTGTGTGTGTGTGAGAGAGAGAGATAGAGCAATGAGTGGAGTATTGAGTGAGTACAGTAGTTGCATTTATAGTGAGTATTTGCTTCAGATAGAGAGGAGTTAGATTTTTCTTTCTAACTTAGAACCCCAATGAAAATGAAAATGAAGGATAATTGTGAGGTGCAGACAGACGCGTGTTTAAGATCTTAATTTGAGATGTGTAGTTGAGTATATTTTTGAATTTTTTTCTATGATTTAAATGACAAGGTTGACACATTGTTAACTCTAGATTAATAGGTAATTAATGTGTTAGATTTCGATTACACAGATCGATGACAACCGTTGCATTATAATAGTACAATGCAGATGACCGTAGAGTGTCGGCGGTGTCCGAGTCGTCTCTCTGATCATAGAGTGTCGGCCGTGCTCGAGTCGTACTTCTCTGATCAAAATTAGTAATACTGTATTCTCTAAATAATAAACTAATACGCTCAGCAATTAAGATGTTTTTTGGTAGCTCTGGGTTTTTCTTGTTGTTGAATTTAGCAAGTTCTTGATGCTTTCATTTCCCCACCATTCGAGATCTGACCCATGCACTATGGCATCACTCCTGCTGGTTGCCAGAGGTTCCAGCACCGAATGAGTTTGCGATATTTGCTGGATAGCCGGAGCAAATAAGGAACTAATTAGGAAATTTCTTGGACCTTGGCTAGCCACATGCTACATTGTCTAGGTAAAGTTTTGACAGAATGCTATATTGAACCATCCAACCTGAAGTCTGAATCCAATCAGGAAATTAATCCTAATACAAGTGCCAACTCATAGTCTCTAGGGTTTTACATATCATATAGTCTGTTTTAGGATTTAAGTAGATTTCCTTATCTGTTTAGTATTTGTCTAGATTTGGACTTTGTTAAGATTTCCTAAAACTATGTAATACGTTAGCTATATATGGAGCAATAGCTCATGTCAAAAATCAATAAGAAAACATCAAAGAATACAGATGTTTTCTGTGAGTATACAACACAGTTCAAACTATCTTCTCAACTTGGTATCAGACGCCTTAAAAGATCCAAAACCACGCGCCAATGGCTGCAAACACAACAACAATGCTTCAAAACCTTCACTCAACCATATTATCAACATCAAACTCACAGAAACAAATTACCTACTATGGAAAACACAATTCAAACCCTTGTTAAAGGGTTATAACCTTTCCGGTTATGTTGATGGAAGCTTTCAAAAACCACCAAAACATCTACCAAATCAAACTGAAGTTAATCCTGAATTTATCAAATATGAAGAACAAGACAACATTCTAATGGGTTGACTCTTGTCATCTTTAACAGAAGCCGTTATGACTGGTGTTGTTGGTCTCAGCGCATCTCAAGAAGTATGGAAAACACTTGAAGACCGATTTGCTCCAAACAACCAAGCTCATCAGATGCATCTTAAAAGAGAATTGCATAATATGCGTAAAGGTAACCTTCTATGCACGAATATATTTCCTAAGCAAAAACCCTGTTTAATTCTCTAACAACATCTGGAGTTACAGTTACAAAAGAAGATAAGAAACAATCCATCATGAATGGATTGAATCAAGCCTATGATGCAATAGTAACCTCTCTAAGTACTATTGACAATCTAAGCATGAAAATAGTGCTTGCACATCTCCTGACATATGATATGCGGCTGGAGCAACAACTCGCTGTTTTACAGGAACCCTTGGCTAATGTTGCGTCGTACAACAACCCAAGAAACCAATCCAGGCCACCACATAGACGAAACTTAAGGTCAAATCATCGGACTCAGAATAACAACAACACTTCTGGGAGATATGAATCGACTGCAGAAACGTGTCAGATTTGTAAGAAGCCTGGTCACAGGGCAGATAGATGTTGGTTCAGGTACAAAGAGGACCGTGCAAATCAACACCCAACAAGCAAGCATACATAGCATTACCTGGAAGAAACTTGAATGAAAACTGGGTTACAGATACAGGTGCTACTCATCACATCACTGCAGACATGAATAATCTTCGTATTCAACATGAATATGATAACACTGAATCGGTTCATGTGGGTAATGGTAATTCTCTACCCATCTCAAAAGTTGGTAAAGGTTTCTTCACTTATAATAATAGAGAATTTTACCTTAACAAAATACTCCATGTCCCTTCTATTAAAGCTAATTTATTGTCAGTATCAAAATTTTGTTCTGACAATCATGTGTGCTTTGTTTTTCATTCAACTCATTTTCTGGTAAAGGACCTGCACACCGGGAGAACTCTTCTGCAAGGCAATAATATGAATGGACTCTATGTGCTTGATGATATTCACAACATCCAACAATCAACACCAACTACATATCTCTCTGCATCAGTTCCTATCTGGCATCAGCGTCTAGGACATCCAATGTTGCGCACAGTAAATCGACTCATCAAGAATTACTCTCTACCAGTCACCAATAAAGCGTTTCAGTTTTGTGAGTCTTGTCATGTTAGCAAAAGTTGCAAACTTCTTTTTCGTGTCAGTAAACGATAATAGACGAACCTTTACGTCTAATAGTTTCTGATCTCTGGGTCTCTCCAACTTTGTCTAGAAATGGCTATAAATATTATCTTTTGTTGAAGGATGCATACTCTCATTATATCTGGGTTTACCCATTAGTTAAAAAATCTGATGCTTTCCATGTTTTCATACAGTTCAAACTACAGATAGAAAATCAACTAAACAGAACCATCAAAGTCTTTCAATCCGAACATGGTGGAGAATTCAAAAAGTTTACAAAATTCTTAAACAGCACGGGTGTTATCCATCGTTTCTCCAGTCCACACACTTCAACACAAGGCTTAGCCGAACATAGAATCAGACATGTTACAGAATCAGGGCTTGCTCTTTTATTCCATGCGTCCATGCCAACCTCTTATTGGTCTGATGCTTTTACTACTGCGTGTTACCTAATCAACAAATGTCCATCTACTCAAGCTCAGATTAAAACACTGTTAGAACTATTGTTTCACAAAACACCTGATTTCTCATTCCTAAAGGTATTTGGATGTCTTTGTTTTCCAAGTCTCCGGTCATACAATTCTAACAAATTGCAGCCAAGATCAATTCTGTGTGTCTTCATTGGCTATAGTGGAGCTCATAAAGGATACATGTATTTACATTTATCTACCAAAAGACTATACATATCCAGGCATGTCAAGTTTCAAAAGAGTTCATTCCCTTTCGAAGCCAAACAGAAGGTTCAACCTGTGCAACCACTACCAGAGGTAAGATCATCCACAAACACCTTTATCAATCCTCCATTTAGAGATTTTACTAATCATCCAACTCAGCACCGATTTCGTAGCACAACCTCTACAACGTCGTTTCAGCCACAGGATCACCGTTTGTGCACAGCAGCATCACCAGCTGACTATGACTGAGCAACAACAGCTACAGTTCAACAAACTTATGCTCATAGCAACTCCAACATTGCACCTGGATCACCTGTAGCCGCACCAGACTGTCCGCCAGATTCATTACAACAACATTTTTAAGGTAACCGTACAACATCAGTTTTCAGCCATCAGGAATCAACAGACACAATACCACTGTCTCCTATCTATGATGCCTCTACAACAACAACACCAACAACACCAACGACCCCTGCCAACTTCAGTTCCGATCAGCGAATCACGGCAACAACAACACCAATATCACCTGCCAGCATTCAATCTGATCAGTCATATACAACAACAACAGTACCACTACAGACCGAACACAACAACATGAAACTGGTAGAAATGCAGCAACCAGTACTTGTACACCCAATGGTTACGAGGGGCAAGTCGGGCATCTCGAAACCCATCAATAAACTATGTCTAAATGTCACTAAAAAATTCTCTTGAAACACCGGATTACATGACACCTACATGTTACAGCAAAGCATCTCAAGATCCTGACTGGCGTCACTCAATGGATGATGAATACAATGCTCACATCCGTAATGGCACATGGTCCTTAGTTCGATACAAGCCTGGTATGAATGTCATTGGATCGAAATGGGTTTTTCGGGTTAAACAAAATTCAGATGGAACTATTTCCAAATACAAGTCCAGATTAGTTGCAAAAGGATTTCACCAGCGAGAAGGTGTGGACTATGGCGATACATTCATCCCGGTTGTAAAACCTTGTACTATCAGGTTAGTTCTCTCTATTGCAGTAATGAACAAATGGCCTATGAGACAATTAGATGTGCAAAACACATTTTTACATGGTGAACTTGAAGAAGAAGTGTATATGCAGCAACCAGCAGGGTACGTGGATCAGAATTGTCCAAAACATGTCTGTAAGCTAAACAAAGCCTTGTATGGACTAAAGCAGGCACCCAGAGTATAGTTTGGTCGCCTCAGTCAATAGTTGATATCACAGGGATTCAAAGGATCAATATCTGACAGTTCTTTATTTGTCCGCCAACATGAAACTCATATTGTTTATGTCCTAATCTATGTGGATGATATCATCATTACAGGTTCTGATCCTTCTCTTATCAACAAATTAATATCTGCCCTAGGTGAAGCATTTGCAGTCAAAGATATGGGGGTCTTGTCTTATTTCCTGGGTGTAGAGGTTGTCCATCATGGAAAATCAATTATTCTCACTCAACAGAAATATACAGCAGATTTGCTCCAGCGCACAAAACTGGATTGCTCTAAACCAGTTACAACTCCGTTAGCTGCCCAGTTGAAACTACAGAAGTTGGGCTCTAGAAAATTTCATGATCCATCTTTATATCGCAGTGTGGTAGGAGCTTTACAATACCTACATCTAACAAGTCCGGACATATCTGTAGCAGTGAACTTAGCCTGTCAATACATGCAAGATCCTTATGAAGAACATTGGGAACTACTAAAGCGCATTCTATGATATATGAAGCACACTGTAAGCTATGGTTTACATATTAAACCGTCAACAGGCTCCAATATTCAGGCATACTCAGAT
Source organism: Papaver californicum (assembly GCA_023531435.1). Classification (NCBI taxonomy): domain Eukaryota; kingdom Viridiplantae; phylum Streptophyta; class Magnoliopsida; order Ranunculales; family Papaveraceae; genus Papaver; species Papaver californicum. The sequence goes on along the minus strand of JAJJMC010001977.1, from coordinate 206,892 downwards.
GCAGATTGGGCAGGTAATCTAGATGATCGACGCTCTACCAATGGCTACTGTATCTATTTTGGAGGAAACCTTATCTCTTGGAGTGCAAGAAAACAGAAGATTGTCTCTAAGTCTAGTACAGAGGTGGAGTATAGAGGGTTATCGATCGCCACTTCAAAAATTATTTGGATTCAGTCCTTGCTAAAAGAACTTCGCATACCGACCGCTCCTTCTGTTCTATGGTATGACAATATGACAGTTCAAACTATCTTCTCAACTTGCTACTTCTTTTGGAAAACTCATGGGAAATAACGTGTTCTTCTTGTCACGGCCAATTAATCTTATGCAGTGATCCAAAATCAACACCATGACATCCAATTGTAACCTAAAATGTGTCATTTGATGTATAATGTGCCAAGTGATCTGAAATTTGCTTGCCTGGTGATCGAAAAATATGGACCAAAAGTAATCAACATGACAAAAAAAAAAGCCCCCCAAAAAAAGCCATATTGTAGCTCAAAAGTTACAACCTAGGGGCACAAATATTGGTCCCCCGGTGTGCTTGTGTAAAATTTAAGTTGTCATATAATAGCATGTGCGGGGATAGCTCAGTTGGGAGAGCGTCAGACTGAAGATCTGAAGGTCGCGTGTTCGATCCACGCTCACCGCATTTTTTCCTTTTCTATTTATTTCCTATTTATTTCCTTTTCTTCAAAACGCTGGTGTGTCGACTATAGAGCTAGACTAATTGATTTGGCTTATCAGTTCCAAATGGTGGTGATCGACACTGTCCTTAGAGAGTTTCGCTCTAAGCGTATTATTGGTCTTAATATCGAATGGATTGCGTCTTTGGACAGTAACAAGGTTGCAACACTTCAACTATGTCATGGTAATCGTTGCATTATCATTCAGCTACTTCACTTGGATTCTATCCCAAATTCTCTGAGAAACTTACTTTCGGACAGATCAATCAAATTCGTTGGTGTGGGTATCACGCAGGATATTGCTAAGCTGGATCGTGACCATGGTCTTGAGTGTTGGTTTGTACGTGAGTTGGGTTCATTTATGGCTGTTTATGCTACAAGCCAGCAATTTGGAGGTGCTGGGGTGGTTTCCTCGACCCGTCAAATAGTTGGTCTCTCTATTGAAAAACTTGAATATGTGATTGATCACTCGGACTGGAGTGCAAACATCCTCACCAGTGAACAAATCAAAGTTGCTGCAATTGATGCTTACGCTTCTTTCGCAATTGGAAACATGCTGTTTGGTCCAAATCCAAATAAATAGTTTGTGGGTTCTTGATATGGTCTTTGTCTGTGTAGTTGTTCAAGTGGTTCCGTATTTTGGAGTCTATTCTTGTGTGTTTTGGATGATATTTTTCCATGAAATTTGAACACATGACGAATGAAATCATTCACATTTGTTCATTATTTGCAAGGATTATACTAGCTTAATAATTTATGCATATTTGTTCATTATTTGTAAGGATTATACTAGCTTAATAATTTATGCATATTAATGTGTTGGGAATGGCGGGTGCCGGCTACATTATACCTGTACTGGCGTGTCCGTGCATTTTTGTTTTATGGGGGTTACAATTAGAAAGAGTGACAACACCCTCTTTATGGGCCATATCCATTTTCATTATGGGGGGTAATACAAGGTATGAAATTATTGTTACTTCATTATGCACATCCAGACTAGATGAAATGGAAACAAAAGAAGCATATCCAAAGAATTATGACTACATTTTTTCTATGCAAATGAAGCATGAGATATAATTCATATTAAGTTCATCCTGAAATTATGATTTGAGATCCATACATTTAATGTCGATTAGGCTCGAATCCTATAAATTAGTCCTCCATGTACATTTCCTTCAATCAAAATTTCTAGAGAAAAATCGATTGAGAGAAAAGAGAAAGTTCAAATTTCTAGAGAACAAAAAAAGGCAAGAACTTGAAATGTTACTGTTGGGAATGTTCGCAGGGCAGAGTTGTAGACAATATATTGGAGACAAAAATGCGGTGCGGTGAGCGTGGATCGAACGACCTTCAGATCTTCAGTCTGACGCTCTAGCTATCCCCGCACATAAAAATCGTCTGAGAGAATAAGAACTTAACCAAGGAAAAATGCTATGGAAGGATGATCAGTCGGGGTGGATTGCATCTTCTGACAGTAACAAGGTCGCAACACTTCAACTATGTCATGTTAATCTCATATCGGGCATGCTATTACAAATGTGGATTGTGACCATTGTATGTATATATATGCGGGGATAGCTCAGTTGGGAGAGCGTCAGACTGAAGATCTGAAGGTCGCGTGTTCGATCCACGCTCACCGCATTTTTGCACCGTTTTTTACCCTGGATTTTGCCAATTGCTCGGTGAAGTGTAATATCCCATATATAAATTTGGATTGAATTTTTTATATATGGCAAGAATTTATCTCCAGCTCTAATTACAAATAGTGACGTTGTTGATTACATTGCGATGACAACACTAGCTAAAATGGAAACAATATCATGGTTACGTTTAATGTTGATATGTTATGGGTTAGGCTTGATTCTTATAAATTAGTCCTTCATTGTACAACTCCTTCAAACAAAAATTTAAAGAGAAACGCATCGATCGAGAGAGAAAAAAGAGAAAGCTAGAATTATTACATTTTAGTCGATATCGAAAATGGAGTGAAAACTTGAAGATGTGTTTTTTGATGGTGATCTTAGTATTGGGAATGTTTGCAGGGAAGAGTTCAGCAGTGTGTTGGAAGGACTGCATGGATTTATGTTCAAAGCGTGGTCAGGGTGATGTTCCTTTTTATGTATGTGGTCCTTTGTGTTTGTTTGAATGTCATTTTATGATGGATTCTCCAGATAAAGTCAGTACCACTCTTCCTTCTGCTGCAACTGCAAGCTTGGTTGTGGGATCTTCAACTGCACCGACAAAGCCAAGTCCCAGGCCAACCGAAATGACCCAATTATTTTTTCTTTGAAAACATAGAACAGTTTATGTGGAAACTCCGAACTCTAAAGTGGAGACTCAATCTGCTGACCTTAAATTTGAGAGTCAGACTCAGCTAGCCCCCGATTGGTTAAATTGGTTACTAGTTGGTTCCGTGTAGTATCATGAGCTCATCATTAGTAGCTCACCTTTTGTTGGTTCTCAACTTTCCAACTGCTTACCATTAAAACCCTTAGACAGATAATTTTTTATTAATAATAACTGTCATTCAAATCTTGATTCTTTACACAATTTTACAGCTCAATAATCAAATTAAAATTAGGGTAGGCAATTTGATCAACTAACTATCCATTTTCTTCATTGCCTCTGAAAACAGAAAGAGATTGGATACAGATTCATTCTGTGGAGAAATGAAGGTTACAGTTGTTTCTCGAAGTGGTAGAGAAATCATCAAGGGTGCAATTCAACTCAATGATTCGGTAAAAATTCTTCCTTTTTCATCTCAAATTTTAGTTTGTGGTGAATGGGTTTACTTATGATTTCATTTACTGAATCTCAAGATATGATCTTTTTTCCATTTTCATTGATTATCTTGGTTTTTTATTGTCTAAAGTATTGTGGGTTTCTCCTGAATTGTGTCTATAGATCTGTAATTGAGATTATAGATTTTGGGGGTATTCTCAGTTTTGTTTGAAATGTTGTGTGTGTTTTGCAGGCTACTGTGAGTGATCTACAAGAAGCTATTCATACTAGAAGTAGGTATCACAAACTTGGGGAAAATTTATTTCTTGCTTGTACTTCAAATCTTAGTTGGGATATCAAGTAATTTGTGTAAATTACTCGATCTTTCGGCCACTGAGAGCAAATGTGTGTCTTTTTTTCACTGAAATTAGTTGGAAGTAAAGTGTTTCGACCATTCTGGTGTTTATATATGTACTGGATTCTGCAATATAGGTAACATGCTTTGATGTGTGCGATCATATGGGAGTGAAAGCACAGATTTTTGATACGGTTATTGGTTAGTACTAAATTGTAGAGATCATGTGTCTATGAATCTTTTTATGCTCCTTGATTTGGATGATTAGTTGGTTTGCGAAGCAAATAGGTTGCATTGTATTTTTTTGTCATGTTGTGTTTGTTGGTATAATCTGTGAAAAAGATTCGTATGTAAAGAACTAAAAGGGATCTTTAGATCTTAGTTGTGAAATATGTGGATGGGTAGTAACATTAGATAGGCAAAAAGTGGTTTATAAGGAGTGGATTGTGAAAGATGCGGATGGGGTGTAGCAAAAAGAAGGAAGAATGCGTGTGTATTGAACATAAGTTGGTCTTTCATTTGATTGTGAGAGTAGAAATTGAGTAGTAGGAGTGGGTTAAATAGGTAATCAACGCCAATTTGGACATGTTTGTTAGCTTAACTTTGGTTTTAGCTCTACTAATTTCACTCTGTCCTTGTTTTAAGTTCTATAGAGTGTTTCAACACACTGTACTAAGTATTCGACACATTTATCTTAATTACTTTGTACGACAAAAAGTCAATTGCTCCATATTACATCAAAATGCTATCAAACAACATAGTTATGTGATATAGCAGAATCTCTCTATAATGCCAGTATCCTGCACATAATCGATCAGCATATAAACTTCCACTTGTGTACCAAAACTTGAAAGACAGCTATTCTCTTGAATTTTCCATAGCAGTTATTTTATTCCGAGTATTTTGTGGAGAGATTGTTTATATCTACATTTTAGGATTCGAATTTTCAGACATTGATTCCACTTTTATTTTTTTGTACTTGACAGCAAAAAAGTACTATCCTTCGAGGCAACGTCTCACTCTGCCCCTCAATCCTGGATCCAAGGACAAACCTACTGTCCTCAACTCCAAGGCGAGTTTATGTGATTACTGTGATGCTAAGAAGGATAACCTGACAGTGGTGTTCAAGGATCTTGGTCCACAGGTTTCATACCAAATACTTTTCTTCTGGGAATACGTCGGCCCTCTCGTCATCTATCCTCTCTTTTACTACTTACCAGTGTACAAGTTCTTAGGCTACAAAGAGGAGCGTGTAATTCATCCAGTCCAGACCTATGCCATGTATTACTGGTGCTTTCACTACTTCAAACGTATTATGGAAACATTCTTCGTTCACAGATTTAGCCATGCGACTTCTCCCATTTCAAATGTCTTCAGGAACTGTGCTTACTATTGGTCATTTGGCGCCTTCATAGCTTACTATGTGAATCACCCACTTTACACCCCAGTCGATGACCTCCAGATGAAGATAGGCTTTGGGTTTGGTATAATTTGTCAAATTTCTAACTTATATTGCCATCTTTTACTGAGGAATCTTCGTAGCCCCAGCGGTAATGGAGGATACCAAATCCCATATGGGTTTTTGTTCAGTATAGTGACCTGTGCAAATTACACAACTGAGATCTACCAGTGGTTGGGATTCAACATTGCAACACAGACTGTTGCAGGTTATGTCTTCCTAGTGGTTGCTGCTTCTATTATGTCTAACTGGGCCTTTGCGAAGCACCATCGTCTGAGAAAGGTATGGAACATACTGTACCTTCTTTATCATATTCTACTGAAAACTGCTTCACCTAACTTTAGTTGTCCAAATAGCTTTCCATTTGTGAAAACACCATGGTTTAAAATAATAGACTATAATAAATTTAAACAAGCCCTTTCCACCATGAAAACCACATTTTCTGCTTTACTAGGAAACCTGAATCTTGAACTTAATTCCTCACTCATAAGTTTGGCGATAAGAATATTGGATAAGAGTTTCTTTGATTTTAATTGGTAAACCAGTTATGACAGATTCTTCTAGTTTATTTCATCTTCCCGTTTTAATCTTTGTTGCTGGACCATGGAATTTGATTTCAGTAATGAATACAATCCCCTTGAATACGTAGTATGGGTTGAGTTGATTTTTAATTTCTAACGTCGACTCTTTTCTGCTTCAGTTATTTGACGGCAAGGAGGGAAGGCCAAAATATCCTCGACGATGGGTTATTCTTCCTCCATTCCTCTGAAAATTTCAGGGAGAAATCTGCCTCCAGCTACAAAGTAAGACTAGTAAATGCTCAGTACTCTTTGAATATAAACCAATTCATGTTGATTTAGTCTATTTCCTCGTCTGTACTACCTTTATCATGTCTCGCCAAATTCCTAGTTAATTTGAATTAGATCAGATTCTGTAAGTTTTGCAGAAAAGTTGGACCTTTAATTTTCTAGTCTTTTTTATGACAATTGTTAAACTAGAGGTTGCATATATTCATGTAATTTACTGTGAGTCTGTAATTGAGCTTTTGAAGGTTACTTTCATCATGAGCTTCATTTTCACGTAAAAGATGTAAAAAATTTAGTCCCTTGAGCTGTATGGTTAAGAAGCCTTCTAAATGAACTTCAAACTCAAGAAGGTTTGTTTTCCGCAACATTGGCTGCGGGTGTTTTAGCAATCTTTGTTAATGTTTCTGCAAACCTTGTTACCTGACATATTGTTACAATAGGAAGCAATACATGTTTTGGTCTGGTGGGTGGTAATGTGTGCTCAGATGCGCTCTTGATGGCCATCTAATGTTTACATGTTTAAGAAGTAGGTAGTGTTCCTGGCATCTCCCTCTATGTCAGTGAACTTCATATACGAGCTCTGATGCCGATTTGGCTGCAGCTACAACTACCTGTGTTTTGCTTCTGTAGGGTCTCAGTTTAGGCAACGATACACTATTACCCTGCGGTTAGCCTTGAATTTGCAGATCGATTTTCCTACGACTAACTGAAGAAAATCTTGAGAAAACCGGTTCCACTGGATACATGTCACGTTTCCAAAAGGATTTCATTGTAACGTGGAGAATCACTCTATTTTATAAGCCCTGTGTTAAAGTCCGTGGATTTTTTTTTTTTTTACTAGAAACGAAATTTGATTAATTGAAAAGAGGGCTACAAAGGTCCACAGATAATTGGATAGAGAGAGGAACAGGATCGCTCCATAACTTTCCCACACCATCTAACCGGGCATAATTAGCTAAAGAGTCTGCTAACTTGTTTTTCTCTCTACCAATAAAAGTTAAGTTGCAGAGACGAAATAACTTTAAAAGTCTTTTACAATCAACCACTAACGAATGACAAGACCAAGGACTCGAAGACGTGATGCCATTGACGTCGTCAATTATCGCCTTTGCATCCCCCGAAGCAAAATGTGATTCCAACCTTGCTCTGTAGCCCATAAGATGGATTCTCTCAAAGCCATTGCTTCCGCCTGATGGCTGGATCCCACCCTAGCCACACCCGAGAAGCCTGCTATAAAAGAACCCTTGGGAGTGCGAGCAATGGCTCCATATCCAGCTACATAGTTAGTTATAGAATGTGAGCCGTCAAAATTTATTATAACATAATCATCATTTTTAGAGACCCAATTTGACACAAGATCCTGTTCGGAGAAAATAGCCTTCCTGATATACTGCATTTGTTTCGTTTGAGCTTGCAAAGGTAGGTCTGTTATTATTGTAACTGAGTGGGGATCACTGTGGGTTCCGGTAAGATTGGACTTAATCTGATGGCTTGGGGTATGACATGTTGGCTGCCAAGCTGGCCTGGATTCCATTACAGTTACTATACTTGTGGCAGCTGGTCCAAAAGGACTAGGGTTAAGAGGGATTTGGGGTTGGACTATAGGGACTTGGCGATTGCCATTACCTGACGAGAGGTGACTGATGGTGCCTTGTGGCTGAGTTACAGGTTGGGGTTGGTTGTTGTGGGGATTGAATTGATTGAGTGGGATTGTGGAGATTGTGTGAAAGTTAGCGGTGGTTTGAGTATGGGGTGGGACTGATGTATTGGCTATGATCGCCAGGACAGTAGCGGGATTGGGATTAACTTTATCAAAGATGATGTCACACCTGTGTCTCCAAATCCGCCATAGTATTTGGGATATATAGGCAATCGAGACCTTTTCTTTGAAAGAGATGATGATGTTATGCTTATGCCATGATTTAATCCATTCAACAATGCAATTATAATACAACATGTTGGAATACAGACTGGGCCAAAGGGTCTGCCAGATTTCTTTGCTAGGTCACAATGCATAAAGAGATGAGTGCTAGTTTCTACATGCTTGTTACAAACTGGGCACAATTGGTTCATGACATCCATATGTTTGAAAATTTTACTCCTGACTTTCAAAGTTTGTTTTACCATTTTCCAAATGAGGAGATTTATTCTGTGAGGGGTTTTGATTAGCCAAATATTTTTCCAAAGCCCAGGGTCCACTTGACTGATTCTGGCAGGAGGCATATTGACAGTGATTAACTGTTTGTAGGTAGAAGCTACAGAAAAGGACCCATTAGTGGTGAGATTCCAACCCATTTCGTCTCGGCCTTCCTGGAGGATAGGAATGGCCATAATTTCGTCCATTTGGGTTCTGGTGAAGAGATCCCTAATGATAGAGGAGTTCCAGGTATGGGTCTCTTTGTTAATGATCTCGCTAACCCAAACAAACCCAGAATTTCTTTGGTGATCAGAGACCTCATTAGTGTTCATGCTTTTAAGCCAGTTATAATCCCATATCCGAACTTGGGTACCATCGCCAATGGACCAAAAATGGTGGTCCCGGATATTTTTAATGCCTTTCTGGATTCCTCTCCATATCCAAGTGTCCCTTGAGTTTTTTTGGACACTCAGCGGACTTGAATTGGGAAAGTAACGAGCTTTCAACACCCTAGCCCAAAGCTCAGTTTCATTGTGGAATAATCTCCATGCCAGTTTAGTAAGCATTGCTTCATTAAACCAGATCAGGTTCTTGAATCCCAAACCTCCCATGCTCTTTGGCTGGCAAAGAGACTCCCAGGCCTCCATAAAATGGCTCCTGATATTGCTTTTACCATTGTTCCAGTAGTTCCTTTGAATTTTGTCCATGCAGTTTATAGATTTCTGTGGCATATCTAGGCATCCCATCTGATAATTGGGAAGAGTGTTTATGACCGATTGAATCATAGTAGCTCTTCCGGCTTGAGAGAGCATTTTAGATTGCCACCCTTGAAGTTTATTTTCCATACTCTTCAGGATAGATTCAAAGGTTAAGGTTCTAGCTCTTTTGCGGAAGAGAAGGAATCCTAGTTATTTCTCCTCTTCCGTCATCCTAGGCATGCCCAGCCAGACTCCCAGCATCTCCTGGAACCCCTCTTCAATATTCTTACTATAGAAAATCCCAGATTTGTTGAAATTGATACATTGGCCACTAGAAAGGCTAAACTCCTCTAGAATGGAAAGAAGGTTTTTTACTTCCTCCTGATTTGCCTCTATAAAGATAAGGCAATCATCCGCGAAAAGGAGATGAGAAATAGGGGGGCCAGACTTAGAGATCTTCATTCCACTCAGGAAACACATGTCATTGGCACTGTCAATCATTTTGGATAAAGCCTCCATGCAGATTATGAAGAGATACGGGGAGAGGGGGTCCCCTTGTCTTATACCTCTGGTGGGTTTGAAGAACTTACAGGGAACACCATTAAGGATTATAGAATACCTCTGTTGCGTATTCTTTCAAATCTTTATTGCTTAGAAACACTTCTGTAACGGCTGAACCCTGTTCTGTAACACTTATAAACGCGTCTGTTCAGCTGTTGCACCATTATTCAACCTTGTAATCAATATTTTGAGCAATGAAAAGATCTTTTGAGCAAGTTTTCTTCACCATGAGCTAAGTCTATTTACTGGGATGATGGATAAGGTAATTTTCTCAATTTTATGTGATTTAATTATTTTCTAATAATTATTTATAATTCTTTTGTTATTAGAATTGCATAGTTTTAAATAGTGAAAACGGTTTTCTTTCAACAGTTGTGCTTTTGCTTGATGGATTATGCTTGGTTAATTAATTTTGATAGTCCATGCTTGTGATTTACCTCTGTTTGTTAGCATAACAAAACCAATTTTGGCAATTACTTGTGCTTCAATTAATTTAAAAAGAATTATCTGATTAATCACATAGGTTGTTAGAATTACCTGATTCCTGATTGCTGGTCCTTTTAAAATTATTCAAAAATCATCTTTAGGTTATTTAGTCTTTTTCATACTCCTGGAATTTTCTAGAGTTAATTAAAATCATTATTTTCTAAAATCATTACCTTTACAAGTTCGAGAATCGAACCTTTATTTACCACTTCTAAAATTACATCAGTCTCCGATTGCACTACAACATCCCTTATGCTATGCCCAATTTGGCTACACTGCCTATAAATAGGGTCATGGTCGGTAAAGTGTATGGAGTGGACACAATTGGTGCGGTAATTTCGTAACAGAATGGAGGAAGTAACGATGTAGGTTAAGGCCCGGATTTGGAGTTTGGTCTGACTATGCAGGCTTGTGATGGCTTCCTTGAATTGGGCTTGGATTGAGTTGTCTGGGCTAGAAGCATAGACCAGGAAAATGGGTGTTCTATGGGATTGGGGGGTGACTATGGCTTGTATCTCTTGGAAGAATGCTTGGGCTGGATGTGATCATTTGCTAGTGTTGAGATGGTTTTGAACTTGGGCTTGAGAATGCTGGTTGCTTATGGGATTTTCGCCTAGGGCCTGGGTGAAATGTACACTGTTGGTGAATGCTGGGTTCTTAAAGTTGAGGGAGTTATGGATATATACACTGTTGTTGAAATATTTGAAAGTGGAATTAGCTTTGTAGGTAAAGTTCCAATGAAATGTGGGCTGTTTTTGTATCTTGGCTTGAAAGGTAGTCCCCTGTTTCTTGAGACTGGCCTTCAAAACCTCCGAGTAATTCTGATTAGGCTCCCGGTAGTTAGACAACTCCTGCCTGACTTGTCTCTGAGAGTCGGATATGAAATAAAATCTCCTAAAAAAACGGCGATAAGATTCAAGAATCTCAAATCTGCTGACTTTCAAGATGGGATGATGGGCTAAAATCTTGGGAAAACTGTGCAGGATGGGGCAGTTACTACCAATAATACCCGAAGTTACGAACCAAATCTTGTAATTCCAAACATTAGGATATTGACTGTGGTGTGTGCAGTAATTTCTGAACTTATGATAAGCAATAAAAGTAGTATTGTTTTTGACAAAAGTGTTGAGGTATATTGAAACAACAAGGTAACAAGGGTTTCCGGTATTGAGAAGAAAGTAAAACTTATGAGAATGTGAGGGGGATACCTGCTTTGTGTTGATGCTTAGATGAATCAGTAAGGTAGCTGCTGCAGTGTTAACCTGTATGAATTTCTCCTCTTCACAGAAATCAGGATGATTTGGAGGATCAGAGATTTTAGAGCTTGTCAAAATCACTGGTTGTCTTGGTTTCTTCTGAAGTCTCTTCCATTTTTTGTAAGTTTCTCCCTTTACTTCAAGAAATTCCATGATATCTTCTGCATAGTTTTCCCCAATAGTTGAAGGTTTACAGATTATATCTCCAGATTTTCCTTTCTTTGCTTTTCTTGACAGAACATAAACAACAATGTTACATTCATTTTCATCTTCAAATATTGTCATGTTTTTTCTTTTTGCTGTGCATTCAATAATAACCTTTTTTTGGTTCTTTTGAGCCTGATTTTTTGGCTCCTCTCCCCTATTGTTTTCTTTACAGACAAAGACCTTATTTTTTCCTCCTCTTTCTCCCATTAAGGAGAGACTAGGATTTCTGATCTTGAGACATGTACTTTTCCTCATAATACAGTGTTTGTGGACTGGGGTTGTTTCAGAGTAAAGAAAAGTCCACAGTATAGTGGGGGTGTAGGGTAGGGTTGATGAGAATTTGATTTTGATTGAACAGAGAAAGTTATGGTGATGGGATGGTGGAGTATGGGTTGGATTAATTTTGAGAGCTGTTGAGACATTTTCAAACAATAGAGTAACATGGATGATAGAATAGGGATCAGAGTGGGGATATGGGATGCTTACCAACTGAGCAAAGTCAGATTTTTGATGGCTAGAGTAGAGACTAGAGAGATAGGTGCTCGGACCGCTGGTAGCATTTTTGAATTTGCTGAAGGGAGATACTTGAAAAATCTGCTGGGTAAAGGCTTCATACGAAGAGAAATTCATACTTGTTAACTTTTTCATGGAGCAATTGCTACCTTCTTGATTCATCCTGCATTACACAAAGCAGAGAAGAGGAGTTAGTTGATCATTAATTGAGGCAAGAAACTGATAAAGAGATTGTTAGAAATAGAGCAGAAAAAAATTGGGGGAAAATTAGGGTATTTAGGCTGAGAAATTGGGGACTTGAATGCTGCTGGATTCTGATCCTGCGGAGAAATTTCTTACTCTTGTTGAAAGTTGCATCTTGCAGTAGGAAAAAGTTGCAAAAATTTCTTCTCACGAGGGTGGGTTTTAGTAATCAAAATGAGTAGTGGGTTTCATATTAGTACAAGAATTTCTTCTTATTAATCCGTGGGTTTAACTAACTCTGAAAACCGATTTACAAAGTTAGGGTTATCTACGTTATAAATTCAGGGAATCTAGGCGATGAGAGCCCATACTTGCTACTCTGAAAGTTTCATTTGTCCGGTCGGTTCCAACTTTACTTGTCACTCAGCACACTTCAATAACTTGTTCATCATAGGTATTTCAACTGGGCCCACAAAACATCACTCCTGACCAGATCTGGCCCACCATGAACAAAGCCATCATAATATTCATAGAGCAATGAATTTGTAAATGGTATGGGTATTATACACTACAACAAAGTCAACCAATTTATATGTTTTTGTTTTTAGATTTCAAATTCCATCAAACAAATCTCGAGTAAAAACAACAAGTAGTAAACCTAAAATGATTAGGTTTTACTTGGTGAGATTATAGTGTGGATGGATGATTAGCATTATTAAAAACCAAGTCTTCCTTAGAAGAAAAGCAATATTTACAAAGAGAAAAGGCCTATCTAGAGTTACTAGCCTTTCATGAGAAGCAACAAAAAGATGCAATGAAGAAGAACCATATCCACCACCATTACCTTAAATTCTCATTTTCCAATGAAAAAGATGAAGTAAAAACCCCGTTATTCTATAAACAATCTTGCTTTTCCCACTAAGAGAATGTCTTTCTTGTTTGTTTGTTCACAACTTTGGTGGAGGATGTTTGTCTTTCTAATAACACTACTTGAAATACGAGTTTCATTTGACAAAGTGTTGATGCTCAAACATAAATTATGCCGAAAAACATGAAATTAAATCTAAGATTTCACTTTATTTTCGATTTAAGTTTTTCCTAATACTGTATGATGTTAGAATAATCTGATGTGCAAATGAATTTTCCTCCCAACTGTACGCGTTACATTAGTTGGCTTAGGTCTCAATCCTTATAGCTTCTTCTTCCCTTTTAGTAGCTTCCGAGATTTCACTTCGTCAAGATCTCATTCAACACCTTCCAGGGCGGCATATTGCGGCCTTATTATTTCTTATAAAAAGAGATATTATTATTTTTTGAAAAAAGATATTTTTATTTTTTAAAAAAGAGATATTATTATTTTCTCGTTATATAGCAGAGGCACCGTTTTCTTTAAATTAGGGAAACGACGTTAAATGGTTTACCGCGAAGAATTTCAGTTCATTAATATCAGAAGTACTTAGTTAATCTTTACTCTTTAGAATCAGATCTTTCTTTTTTTATAAACGTAAAAATCACAACAAGTTAGAGCCTTGATTACAAAAGTACGTGGTTTTGGTAAAAAAGAAAGAAAATTGATACCTAATACATTTGTTTATACAAATGTTTCACCTTTATAAAGTCTAGAATAAATAATGAAGATTAGATCTTTCTTTTGCTAAATAATCCCCATAATTATACTTTGATTATTCTTTCTTTCGTACTCTTTTGTGTTATCTTATACACCTGTTTAACTTACAATTTAGTAATTTTGCAATAAATTAATTTCTCTCTAATCAAACTTGATTATGCCAAAGTTTATGATTCATGTTTTCCTTCCAGATTATATCTAGTAAATTGAGATGAATCTAATAAAGATTAGTTAGTAATAAGATAGTTAGAGACAATCTGATCAATCAACCTTTAGGTTGGTGTGTGTTGCCGTTGCCAAACAACATGATGCCAAGATTGAACATGCATCATAAAGCAAGTGTATTCCCTGCCTCATTTACAGACTTATGTATCATTTTCATTATCTTAAAGGATAACGTTTGTTTTTTTTCTCCTATGGAGGATTGATTCAGGGGTGTAAAATTGTTAGTTTCAACAACAATCGTCCCATAGCCGGAATCGTTAATTACAAGACTGAAACCAACTAATCTCATTATGTTTTAAGTAATTAACTAGTACTGTCGGCAATGCATAACAGTGTTTCTAAGCAGATTTGTGATCTACCAATAGGCTATAGCTAGTTCTGAATATATTCCATATTCCTTTGAATGCCGCCGACTGAACGTTAAGAACCTTAGGTAGCAGCAGCTAACTGTCTGTGTCACGAGAATCTTCATGAAAGTACTAACTCACTCATCTTTTTCTCTTTTCTCTTTTCAACTAACAAAACAACCACCTTGTTTACAAAAGTAGTTGTGTTGTGATTGAAGAGATGAAGAAGAAGGATTGGTTGAAAGTAGTAGTAGAACTCTTACTATATGCTTCATTCCATGCATAACTTTTATTCCTTTTTATTGCCTCTATCTCTTTTTTCTACTTTGATCTTTCCCCATCCCCAGCTATATCCTAGCTTTTTTTTTTTGCTTTCTTCTTGTTTCTTTATACATTACATTACAAAGATCAGATCTTAGTTAACTTACCCGCCATTTAGATCAGATCTTGGTTTATTTACCCGCCAATACTACTAGTGATTCTTCTAGATCATCATCATCATAATCATGATGAATTGTGATCATCACATCATGAACCCGTATGTATGGATAATGATAGTATGGCATTTTCCCAATATTCCCTGAGAATATCATTTTTGGTGCCTAATCCAGGTCGGAGCGTATAATAAATAAACAAATTCCCACAGAAATCAAATAAGAATGGTGAAAATTAACAATGTATTTCTATATTTAGATAGTGAAAGATCATACAAGAAATCTAATATAAGAATTTGATTCCTACATACAAGAATGATCATGATCTACATGATTTGAGTTGGTACAAAGAGAGATTTGATCAAGTGAATTCATTACCATTGACAATTAGATAGTTCTCACTTTCTTGATTATCCTAGTAAAATCTTGATTGGTAGGAGGAGGATGCTGATGAACTTGATGCAGCAAACTCTCTTGAATTTCTTTCGCCAAATCAAACTGAAATAAGAACTTAACGTTAGTTGTTTTTCTTTTTCTTGTTAAGAATGGTACTGGTGGTTTAGGTTTTATGGGTGCTGCTGGGCATTTGATTTGTTCCATTGGTATAATTTTCTTATCCGGAGTTCTAAATCCATCATCATTATCATCAACTTCATCACTCCCACCTCTCATTGACGAGGACGAAGATTCCATATCCTTTCTCAGAAACTCTTCTCCTTCCTCCTTTTTAACTTCTATTCCTTCCTTAATTTGAATTCCCTGTTCTTCTGAATGAATTGGTAATGATTTGGTTATGAATTTTGGTATTAGAAAAAATTCTGATGTATCTTTCTGTGGTAAAAACAAATCAGAATTTGATAAATCCAAGACAGATGATGGTGTTGATGATGACATTTTGTCTAGAACAGAGTAAAAATAGAATTTTGATAGGGGAATTAAGTACAAGAAGAAGAGTAATAAGAAATAAGAAAATTCTAGAATGTAATCAGAAAAACAAAGGATGTAAATGAGCAGAGAACAGAGGAGGAGTACTGGAGGAAGAAGGTAAATGAAGATGATCAGTAAAATAAGTGCTGCTGCTGGGTGTTTCTTCTTATAGTAATAGTAGTAGGAGCAAGATTTTATCCCACTATTCCAAAAGAAGAATTAAAAATCAATCAATTCATTAACTTTTTTCTCTTTATCTTTTCTTTTTACAGAAAAACAACAAAACAAAAACAGAGGAGGAAGGAGAGTGTTGGATTCGATACATTGGATCCATCGCCCCATTTAACGATTGGGTTTCTAGTGGGCCCCCCATTGATATATTTAGTATTGTCCTACATTAAAAGCCCGGCCCCACACTTAATGGCGATATGCCCCTCGTTGTATCCTTTTCAGTGTACCACGTGTCGGATAACAAAAGCAACAATTATTTATTAACAAGCTAAGTAAAAACCGAGCTTTCTCATTCATCGGAGCTTATGATTGATTTTTCCTTCTGATTCAACATATTACATGTAAGCTAAACAGAGCACCAATTATTCAGTAACAAAACTTAAATCGAAAAGTAACTGATAAAATTTATTTGCTGATTATCTTTGATAATTTGTGTGTTTAATATTTAATCAAATTTATTCTATTCATATCTGATTAGTTATTTATATGTATAATTCCATAATAAAAATAAACGGAATAAAATAATAACTAGGGATATAAATTATAATGTAAAACCTTCTCAAATCAACAATATGTTAGCATTGATTTATGGTTATGACAATTAATATCATTAAAACAAAAGTTTCGTATTAATTTTAATAGTAATCAGTATATATCCATCATATTTTAATAATAATTACCAATTGTCTATCCTGCTAGACTGATTCTCAGGTCTAATAATTTTAAAATTTTCAGGTTCGAAGGTCCAATTGTGACATTGTCCACCCTAAAAAATTTACCTTCACATAACATCATTTCGGGCTCCACGGATGGTGGCAACTTTAATTATATCGGTAAGGCCCAATACAATTTTCTTTCTAAAGTGGCTAAAACTGAGTCATATAGATATAGCCATAGAACATTCGTACTTAGTGAATTTATATATAGAGTAGGTCATTGCTAAGAAGCATCTCTAGATAAGCAAACATGGAGAAGACAATTGTGGTTGTTCTACCAATATAGCAAGACACAAATTCAAAATTTTCCCTTTTTAATCTCTACTGTACCAAATTTTATGCAGCCATGCACATGGTGGTGGGCTATAGAAAAATCAAATATAGGCAGAACCGCACAAGGCTGTAATTATCCTCAATATACCCAATCGAGAAAATTCTAATATTCCTTTATACGAATAATTCATACAGCGGTGGTAAAGTCAGGGTTGACTATATGATAAAAAAAAAATATCCTATCGTATAAAAATAAATAAAATAACAAGATTTAAAAATAAATTTTTATATATTTTATAAAAATTTAAAAATTGGCTTGCAAAGAAAAATAATTTCTTGAAGGGGTTTAGATGCGCTTTAAGATATAAAATTTTGATTTTCATAAGTAAAAAGAAAAAATTTGAATAAAATTTGAATGAGTTTAGATGAGTTTTAAGATATAATTTTTTGGTTTCCATAAGTAAAAGGAAAAAATTAGAATAAAGTGAGGAATAAAATTTGAGAACGACTTTTTAGAAACTAAATAGTTAATTTAGATGCGAATTAAATTCTTTAGTAGTTTTGGAAGTTTTGTTGATGGAGAAAAAAAAAACACTTGAACTTCTGATATCCGAACACACTCTGTATACATGTGGCTCCGCCACTAAACACCATTTCAGGCAGGGTGCGTAAAGAAGGAAAGCAATGAAAGGGCATACATATCAATCATGCATTGGCCGCTAAGGATTTTGCCTAGATATGTCGTGATGCATTTGTTGTGATAAAATGTGTACTCTTGGATATTAGAATATTGATCATGGCGGAGAAGATGCACAGTAGATATGGACACACTACTTTTAGAGGTGGTGGAGAACATATACTGCGTTGATTAGGACATTTTGGATCTGGTCTTATTCAATCAATCAATCAATCTACTCTACTACTAAGAATAGTTGTTGTTGAATAAGAAGATTGGTTGTCTTTGGGGAGTTGTTTAACTACCATTTCAGGTAGTTTCTTTTGGCTCATGAGGCACGGAATCTGATGCAAACAATAGTAACTAAGAACAGTACTATGTTTTATATACGTGCGCATTCACACTGCACATAAATACACTTTCGGCATTCACACTGCACATAAACACACTTTCGGCACAAAACTGCTGCATACACCGTTAGTCTTTTTCGTGATGTATTATCGATCTAAACCTTATATCTGAAAATAGTGAGTCTCGACTGAACCTCTATGGATCAATATCTTTATCTTATGAAAGAAAACTTTTCTAATATGAAAACGGGGTATACAGCATTTTCGCTTTCGGCAAGGTAATAGTGTGAAAATGGGGTCGTGATTCAGCCATCACTTTTATATCTTATTTGAATATTTTACGGGCGCCAAATTAGTAATTGTTTCAACACCTTGTTAATTAGACCGTAAATGATTATAATCAAGAAACAGAATAATTAGACTTTGCTTAATTATTGGAACCAACTATTTTTTTTGTTGGTTTTGAGTAAATTATACTCACAAATCTATTTATTACCTTTTGATGAGTTTAAACTTAGGATTCTATCTTTCACTACAATACTGCTGACCTTTGCTTGGGTTTTCATCATCAAAAAGTTATCTCGGCCTGAGGAATTAGAGTGAGAAAGTAAGTAATAGAGACAGGCATAAGGCCCAGCAGCCAGAAGTAAATGGCAAGTAAAAGTGAGGGAGGAGGCTTAACTACATGATCATGCTAGGGGGTCCAAAAGGAGACACAATCTCTATGGAAAAATCATTGAAATTGGTTTCTCATGCTTCTTAGCTTATAAGGCTGCTGGCTAATCCTCTCATTATTTTGCTTCCCAATTTCAAAGGCATCAATGAGGCACAACATGTTGTGTTTAAACATCACCTACCCCCCCTTGCAGGCCATCGTCTGCGGCATCGGATGTTGATGTTATTACTGTCTGGCCGAAACGTAAATGTATTTCGTACAAGTGGAACTGTATAAAACCAGCAAAATATACTGCTGATAATTGAAATTTTGGTATATATATATACCTACTATTTGCGTGCATACAAGGTTTAGGTCATGAAAAATTTGGTGTTGATAGGCATGCTCAGATCTTAGTGGGTATATTGAATAGAACTAAAATAAGATTATTAGGTTGTAATATCAAAAGTCCTTTGGTAAAATTGTTTTTATCTTTTTGTCTTTTTATTTTTTTATTTTCCCTTTTTAAATTTTAAAAAAATATTTTTTATTTACAACATTCTAGGCGGTTGATATGTTATCATCCGGATCAAGGTTTTTTAAAAACATACCTAGGTTTGGCTGATAAATTATCAACCAAACTACTCTCTGTAACTGCTGAACTTAGATTCGGCTTATTCGAGCAAAAAATAGGATAACCGAACTTAGTATTGTTCTTCATAAAGTGAATTTCGGCTATCTGTTTAATTATCATCCGAACTGTTCATCAACACCTTCAGAATGAGGAACAATAAGCAGTTCAACTGATAATTAGTTTCAATTATCAGCCGAACTTCACTCTGTAACTATCATAAATCCTAGTTCTTACGATTTAAGTCTAATTTGTCCATCAAACACAAGAAAATAAGACATGGGTTTATGGAAAATACTTTCTATTGTACATTTTCTTGCAATGAGGATTTGGTTCTCGCTCTTAAACTTCACTCAATTCGATTTCTGCTTCAACTCCTTCTTCTTCACTAATTCGTGGATTACAAGAACGATATGAACCCCTACATTTAGTCGGAGTTAATGAAAATTGAAGTCAGATTAGCGTTCGGATGATGCAGAGGTGTAGAGAAGAGAGAAGAGAAGAAAACAAAATTATAAAAAAATAAAATAGTTAAGTAAATAAATAAATGATTTAATTAAAGATAACTAAGTAATTTTTTCGTTTTAATTGTCAGCCTAACTTCACTCTGTAACTGTCCTGAAATGCTAGTTTTTTCGATTTAAACCTAATCTATCCATCAAACACAAGAAAATAAAACATGGGTTTGTGAAAAATATTTTCGATTTATTTGCAATTAGGATTTGGTTCTCGCTCTCCAACTTCACTCAATTCGATTTCTGCCTTAACTCCTTCTTCTTCTTCACTAATTCACGGATTAAAAGAACGATGATAACCCCTACATTTAGTCAGAATCGATGAAATTGAAGTCAAATTAGTATTTTCAAAAGAGAAAAAAAGAAATAAATAGAAAAAAAGAAAAACAAATAAAATAATTAAGTAAATAAATAGATAAATCAATTAGGGTAATTAAATAATTTATCTATCCTGGACCACCCTTTATCTTCCCACACTAGCTTGGATAATCATTAATATTTGAGTATGCCTAGAAATAGGCCACATATCCCAGCCATTGGACACGAGATTGTTGAGCCCAGAAAAGCTCTTCTAAACTTATTCCACCTAACTGCAGGGGTTTCATGTGCACATTGCAATGCACACAGAACCAAACATTTACCTATTCCACCTAACTGCTTGCTTACCCAATGAATGAAACTTATCATATTCAAAGTTAGCTGCAGAAGTAGAAGCCATTAGGGAACTAGGACTTTGTTGCTAAAGCTGATCAACTAAACTACCAAGCTGTAAGATAATAGAACTGATCTCGGAGAAGTTGATAAATTCACGTTTATCCTCGGAAGACATGAGATACTGACGGGTGTGCATATTTTGTGAACAGGGCAAAGATCTTTTTGGTTGATTAGAAGCAATTGTGAAGAATCACATTTTCAGCTGTTCTCGGAGCAGGAGTTATGTTTTCAGTAGACTGCCGTACTGAACTTGGAGAAGCAACATCTCCATGATTCAGCAATAGCCCTGGACATTTATAATTTCTTGGACTTATGCACTCACTTATTTGGTGTTCATGAGCAGAAATGACTCATTAATGTAAAGTTTGAATCAATGACAGAACTAAACTGGAAAAAGAATCAAAGAATAAAGGCAGCTTTCATAAATTTTATGCTGACAGATGAGAATGCACATACATGTAATTCCATAACATTGAAAAGAAGAATAAGAAAATTAATGAAAGAATTGAATTTTTCTGGTCCTTCTCCGAAAAACAGCTGATTTAAAGCGTGGAAAGGCAACACAATAGGAAACCAAAACCAAAGAACATATAGGTAGAAAGAAAGAAAGATAAAACGGAAGAACAATATACAGCTAACTGCATTTTCTTTTCTTGGAAATTAATATAAAGTACGCTTCTTCATTCACCTCTCCCATTCGCACGCAAGATGGATGCCCACGATTTTTTGATACACATTTATCTGCATGATGTCAATATGATTTGTCCTTTCTCAATTGTATTGACTAGAAGCACTTCCTGTGCACAATTGAAGGACCAGACTCATCGTATTCTGCCTTGGCAATCCACATCTGCATTAGCAAAACAGGAAACTCCATTCATCATATATTTGATTCGAGTGAAGTACTATATTCAAATCTAGGTGTGAGTAGTCATATACCATGTGTGCAGTGCTAGTGAAAGTTAAGAAAAAAACCTGCTGGAAAGTGCTGAGTGATGCTAAGATGGAGCCTCCAATCCAGACACTGTACTTTCTCTCAGGTGGAGCTACCACTTTAATCTTCATGCTGCTTGGGGCGAGGGCTGTAATCTCCTTGCTCATCCTGTCAGCAATACCAGGGAACATGGTGGAACCACCACTGAGAACAATGTTTCCGTACAGATCCTTCCTGATATCGACGTCACACTTCATGATTGAGTTGTAGGTGGTCTCATGAATTCCAGCAGCTTCCATTCCGATCATTGATGGTTGGAAAAGGACTTCTGGGCATCTGAAACGCTCAGCTCCAATGGTGATTACCTGACCATCAGGCAACTCGTAGCTCTTCTCAACGGAGGATCCGGATTTGGAAGTCTCCAACTCCTGCTCATAGTCCAAGGCAATGTAGGCGAGTTTCTCCTTCATGTCCCTGACAATTTCCCGTTCGGCAGTGGTTGTGAAGGAGTACCCACGCTCAGTCAGGATCTTCATTAAGGCATCAGTGAGGTCACGACCTGCCAAATCTAAACGCAGGATAGCATGTGGGAGTGCATAACCTTCATAGATGGGAACTGTGTGGCTCACACCATCACCAGAGTCCAAAACAATACCTGCACAGCAAATTAAGAGAGCCAATTCAGCCAAATCGTACGCGATAAACCTGGACAAACTTATAAATCAACAGACATACAGAAGCTAAAAATTTCAGGTGCTCACCAGTAGTACGACCACTGGCATAAAGCGAAAGAACGGCCTGGATAGCAACATACATAGCAGGAGCATTGAAGGTCTCAAACATGATTTGTGTCATCTTTTCACGATTAGCCTTTGGGTTAAGAGGTGCTTCAGTAAGAAGAACTGGGTGTTCTTCAGGTGCAACACGAAGCTCATTATAAAAGGTATGATGCCAAATCTTTTCCATATCATCCCAATTGCTAACAATACCATGCTCAATTGGATATTTCAAAGTTAAGATACCACGCTTGGATTGAGCTTCATCACCAACATATGCATCTTTCTGACCCATTCCTACCATCACACCGGTATGTCGTGGACGACCAACAATACTAGGGAACACAGCCCTGGGAGCATCATCTCCAGCAAATCCTGCCTAAAGAATCAAATCAAAAAACACCCACTTCAATAAGAATCGCTAATGATTTCTAGAGTAGATTATATGGTTATATCAATTGGTACCTTAACCATTCCAGTTCCATTATCGCAGACGAGGGGCTGAATATCCTCGGCATCTGCCATATTTTAAGACCTGCTATAGAAAGAAACCAAACTCAAAACTTGAACAACATGAAAATCATTCAAAAAATCACACTGTGCATTATGAACAACGCAAACGAGGAGCTGAGATCCTAAACCCGCCCCGCTTTTCCGCGTATATAACACAATCTCAAGATCTATGACACCCCACCAATAATTTTTCAATTAAGTCCCGCATAATTCATCAAACCAAAAACAATGATCACTACATAATCAATGATTTCGCATATGTAGATAGATTTCAATTACTAAAATTACAATGAATTGATCAAATTCACACAATTCATATAGAAATCATGCAAAAAAGATCCAAATTTTCAACAAAAAAATATGAAAAAGCAGGAATTTTTAAGATTGCATTACCTTGAAATTTGATAGATCTGAAGGAAGAAGAAGAAAGAAAGAAAATGGGGTTTCTCTGGTTGTCTCCTCCTCAAATGAATATTGATGATGAAAATAAGCTTTAAGACGTGCGGAAAAATGAAGATCAGAGATGGGAGTAATAGGGGGGTTTTAAAAATTCAAATACATAGTAATTTATTTTTAGATTAATTCGCTAAGATTAATCCATGGCCGTCCGTTACTATTATTAAATTTATTTTCCCGATTCTTAAGCAAAATTTTAGAGGTGTAATTAAATTTAGAATTCTACTAAATTAAGAAATCTTTAATCATTGTAGGTTGTGAGCACCACGTGTGTGATAATAATTATCAGATTATTTTATGTGGTTAAAGAAGATAATCCGTTTTTTAAACTCTAACCATCCCAGGGGCTTAGTTGGGATTAAGTTAATAGGGTATTTGGATAACGGGAAGTGCTTCTGCTATTGCAGATGTAGATATTAATCGATCATGTTCCTGAGGATAGAGATATATGCTCAGAAGTTCGAAGTGGAAGTTGTATCATTATAATTGACCTTTACTTAGAAAATATGATATTTACCTAAATAGCTTACCTAAAAAAGCATTAGGATGTTACAACATTATTATATTTGTTGTTTACAAAGTGGTACAACATTGTAATAAGTTGTTTGTCTGAAGAAGTTTTATGATCAAACAAATGCATCATTAGGTTGTATTGATGAATTAAAATAGGCATTAGTTTTTATATTGTCGTTGATAAGGACATATTTTTATATACTTTGAGTGTTAAGTTACATGTTAGTATTTGTTAGATTTTTTGTAAATTATAATATCCTAAGTTTGTTTTGTTTATTTGTATTTAATAAGGTGAATCATATAAAAAGAAGTTATAAAGTGTTATAATGAGCAAGGAGTGAAATACTACAAAGAAAGAAGGTCCAAAGACTAAGTGGAACTCGTTCAAATCTAGGTTTTCTTCTCATCATCTTGTAGAGAACGAAGTGACAAAATCAACGACAAAAAAAATAAGGTCATTCCAATATATTGATTTGTTGAATCGGTGCACATAGTTGTTAGAGTGTTCATTGTCTCTCTTGAATAAACTCTCTAGATCTAACTGAGTGACTTGTTCAGAGACGAAGAAATATTTTTCATGTAGAAGGTGTTGACCATATCACTATTTGATGATGCTTCTTGGGGCGAGGTTGTTATACCAAGTATACACTCTTCCAGTAAGATGTTTTGAGAACTCTCCGAGGCATACTACATGATTGTGTTCACACTTTTATAATGAAATCTCTGAGGCATACTACGGAGTACAAACATGTTTCTTAAGCACAAATTCAACATAATGAGATTGACTACGACTATATCCATTAGAATTTCTTCTAATCTTCATCCCTAAAATCACATCAGCAAGGCCTAAGTCTTTCATGTCAAAGTTCTCATTTAGAATGCTCTTTGTGGAATTAATTACATCCATGATTGTACCAAGTATAAGCATATCATCAACATACAAGCATACAATCACACATGCATCATTCACAAGTTTAGTATTAACACACTTGTCAGATTCATTGATTTTAAAATCACTAAAGTCATTACATGATCAAATTTTTCATGCTATTGTTTAGATGCTTGTTTCAAACCATTAAAAGATTTCTTCAATTTATAAACTTTGTTTTCACAACCTTTCACTAAAAAGCCCTCAGGTTGATCCATATAAATTTCTTCATCTAATTCATCATTTAGAAAAGCTATTTTTACATCCATTTGATGTATCTCTAAGTTATGAATGACAGCAATAGTAATTAACATCCTAATTGAAGTAATTCTCGTAATAGGTGAATGATGAATTTGTGACCAATTAGGTACCCTCTTCATCTAGCGACAACTTAAACTATAGCCAAAAGTTCTTACTCATACGTTGAAAGTCTCAAGCATTTAGGACCCAAGGCTTTACTGAAGAAGGCTATGGGTCTTCGTTCAAATTTCTAGGTGTTTCAAAATTGAATGGTTAACGTATTTCAATATGATTGAATGTTTGTTTAGTTGGTTAGCTAATTAATTAAATTCACATTCATATTTATAGCTAATTTATGGTTTATCATACCAAAAGTGATAATCCTTGAATACAAGTAGCATGATGTGATTATGGATTGTAGTGATACTTTCTTGAAATTGCATGTAGAATTTGACCTTTGTCCGAATTGTCCGCACAACGTATGTTAATTGCATTACTATCCTAATTTCATAGGTGATTCGATTGCTCGAAACCATGTTTAGTCGTTGTTGTGCATTCTCTCCAAGGTAGGAGTAGTATTACGAATATATGTAGTCTTTTACCCCTTTTCGTGGCATGCATGTTCGGCTAAATCGTGAACTAAATTCTTTGTGTTATAGCATTATTGATGAAATGAGAAATTAGTAATTTTGTGTTCTTCTTGGGAGTAAATTAGTTAATATTTTTGATCTGTTATACATCTCAGGTGGAAGCAACGAACGAGACTTACCATGACGAAGAGTACAAATCCAAAAGTTGACACTTCCCCTCATATAACTTCACCCTCGACGGTGCTTGATGCAAATGTTGTTATCACTAACAATAATGAAAAGGTCGAGAAGACAAAGAAACAACAACGGGATAATTCAGTGGGCCCCCGTTTAGAATCTCATGTTGGATCACTAGAAGAAAAGGTAGAAAAGTTGAACCTGGATTTAGGGGAATCCATGGAGCAACAAGACGATTTGGAGAAATCGATGGAGGTCTCTTTTGAGACGTATCGGAACGAGATGGGTGCACATGTGAGGATGCTGCAAGCTCAAATTGATGAGCTAAAGACCCTGATCCGAGGAAATACGGTTCGTGGACCATCTAGAGTGAGGGTGCCAGAACCAAAGGAATACTCCGGCGCAAGGGATGCTAAGGAGCTGGAAAACTTTTTATGGAACATGGAAAGATACTTCAGGGCCACGGGCCTTGATGACGAGCAAGAACGGGTCGACACGGCGACCATGTACCTGATAGAAGATGGATTATTGTGGTGGAGAAGAAAATATGCAGAAATCGAGAGAGGAGTCTGCACCATCACTACTTGGGCGGATTTCAAAAGGGAGATTAAAGCCATGTTCTATCCGGAGAACGTTGAGCACAACGCTCGGGAAAAATTTCAAAACTTGAAGTATTCAGGTATCATTTCCGAATATGTCAAACAATTTAATTCCCTCATGTTAGACATATTAACAATGGAAGACGAGGACCGCTTCTACCACTTCAATCGTGGCCTACCTCGTTGGGCTTCTATGGAACTTCAACGAAGAGGTATTACTGACTTGTCCACCGCATTAAGCACCGTCAAGAAACTTGATGACTTTTCTAGCAAATCTGGTCAACTTGCCAAGAACAAGCCATCCAAGCCATTATCACAAGGAACGGGTGGGGGAGACAGGTACTACCGCGATAAGCCACAAATTAGCCGCAAAGGGTCCAAGCCAAACAACGGGAGGAAAGGAAGGCAAGATAACCGTGGGAAGAAATGCTTCATTTGCCAAGGTGACCATCTTGCTCATAGTTGTCCCAAAAAGAACTTGCTCAACTCCTTGATTGCGGAGCATGAAGAGAAAACCGAAGACTCGCACCTGGGAGCCGTTCGGTTGAGCGCAATCAAGGGCCAGCCCAAGGAAAAACGTCCAGCACCAAAGGAGAACAAGGACTTATATATGTAGACATAAGTCTAAACGAGAAGAAGACCGAAGCAATGGTCGATTCTGGTGCAACACACAACTTTATATCTAAAGGCGAAGCCGATAGATTGAAGTTGAAGGTCGAAGCTGATTCAAGCACCATCAAGGCGGTAAATTCAGAAGCCATACATGTTCACGGAGCGGCCAAGGGGGTCGAAATGAAGGTTGGCGCGTGGAAAGGAACTACCGACTTTATGGTGGTAAAGATGGACGATTTCAAGGTTATTCTCGGAATGGATTTCTTGGATCGTGCCAAAGTTGTCGTGGTGCCTTGCCTCGGCGTAGTCAGCATCAGTGACGAGAAGTCTCCATGTGTGATTCCAGCCACCCAGACCAAGGAGACTTGCTTGAGTGCACTGTCGGCTCTACAACTAAAGAGGGGTGTTCAGAAGGGAGAACCCACCTTTGTAGCAGCCATCATTGAGGAAAGCGAAGAACTGGTCGAGGTCGTTCCATTGGAGGTGCAAAAAGATTTGCAGGAATACCAGGATGTGATGCCAGCAGAGTTGCCCAAACAATTACCACCTAAGAGGGAGGTGGATCATTAGATCGAGCTGGAATCTGGAGCAAAGCCGCCCGCCATAGCCCCATACCGTATGGCCCCGCCAGAGTTGGAAGAGTTGAAGAAGCAACTCAAGGAATTGTTGGATGCCGGCTAGATCCAACCCTCTAAGGCCCCTTACGGAGCCCCGGTGCTGTTTCAGAAGAAGAAGGACGGAAGTCTCCGGATGTGCATCGACTACCGAGCCCTAAACAAGGTGACCGTAAA
This sequence comes from Papaver californicum, assembly GCA_023531435.1. NCBI lineage: Eukaryota > Viridiplantae > Streptophyta > Magnoliopsida > Ranunculales > Papaveraceae > Papaver > Papaver californicum. The sequence goes on along the minus strand of JAJJMC010001977.1, from coordinate 179,377 downwards.
GAACAAGTATCCAATTCCCCGAGTTGAAAACTTGTTCGACCAATTGGGTAGTGCTCGATACTTCACGAAGCTGGACTTGAGGTCGGGATACTATCAAGTTCGAATAGCAGAAGGGGACGAGCCAAAGACCACATGTGTCACGAGGTACGGAGCTTACGAGTTTTTAGTTATGCCTTTTGGTCTAACCAATGCTCCTGCCACATTTTGCACTTTGATGAACAAGGTCTTCCATCCATATCTCGATCGGTTCGTAGTCGTGTACCTTGACGACATCGTCGTGTATAGCCATACTTTGGATGAGCACCTCAAACACTTGCGGATCGTGTTCCAAGTACTGAGGGAGAACTATTTATATGTGAAGAAGGAGAAATGCAGCTTCGCTCAACCTTAAGTGTCCTTCCTTGGACATTGGATAGGAGATGGCCAGATCTGGATGGAGGAAAAGAAGATCAAGGCCATCAAGGAGTGGGAACCGCCTACCAAAGTGGCTCAGTTGCGGTCTTTCTTAGGAATTGCCAACTACTACCGGAGATTCATCTAGGGATACTCGAAGAGAGCAGCACCGCTCACGGATTTGCTAAAGAAAGCGAGGACTTGGACGTGGAGCGAAGAATTCCAAGCCGCTTTCGATGATCTCAAGACCGTGGTTGTGAAAGAACTAGTCTTAAGATTACCTGATCACACCAATGCCTTATTGGAGGAGTACTTGAGACACTTCGCGAACGCTAACCAAAGAAATTGGGTGGAATTATTGGACGTGGCTCAGTTTTGCTACAATTTGCAGAAGAGTGAATCATCTGGCCATAGTCCATTCGAGTTGGCCACAGGCCAAAAACCTTTGATGCCACACACACTCGCTGGAGGATATAGAGGAAAGATCCCTGCTGCTTTTCAATTCACTAAGGAGTTGCATGAGAAGCACGACTTGGCCAAAGCATACTTGGAGAAAGCCTCTCATCGAATGAATAAATGGGCGGACGAGAAAAGGAGACCCGTATCTTTCGAAGAAGATGACTTAGTCATGCTGAAGTTGAACCCACAACAGTTCAAATCTTTTCGAAAGGTACACAAGGGACTCATTCGACGGTACGAGGGACCATTTCGCATCGTCAAGAAAGTCGGGAAGGCGTCCTATAGATTTGAGCTACTAGCCACATGAAGATTCATCCCGTCTTTCATGTCAGCTGATTGAAGCCATATTATGCGGATCAAGATGACGAGTCTAGAGGAGTTACCAAGAGAGCCCCATTCAATATGATCACCTCTCTAGACAAGCCGGCTTCAAACATAGAATCACACAGACGTGTCTCAAGAGGAGGGCGAATTTATAAGGAATATCTTGTCCGATGGAAGGATCAACCAGACAGTGAAGCCAGTTGGGAACATGAAGACTTACTTTGTCAACACAAAGATCTCATCGACAAGTACAAAGCGACGAGGACGTCTGCGAATTCGGGTGGGGGAGAATGTCACAAGGGTGCACCAAATGGCTCAACACATGGCTAACTCACCCTTGTGCACCACCTTGGCTAGCCCCTTTGGCTAAATGGCTAGCCTCCCATTCCAGAATCTTCTCTCATTTGTCCTTTTCTTAGAACATTCTAGAATAGTGTAGATATTTGTTGATAAGAGTGGAATAATCTATAAGTAGATCCTAGCCATACACTTGTATAGATCTTAGATAATTTTCTAGAACATTCTTGGCTCCCAACTAGTATAAATAGGGATGCCATTCTCATTTGTAATCATCCAACAATCCAAGTTTGGGAGAGCAATACAAGCCTACAACTTCCATTCAAACATTCATCTTTCTTCCTGAGTGTTCTTAAGTTGTTCTTGAGTTTCTTGTGAGTTCGATCTTGAGTAGTCACTTGAAGTTGTGTTAAACTTCATTGGGAAGACTTACTTATCTAGTAACGGAATTCTAGACAAGTGCCGCACGGAAGAAAGTCGAGGCGAAAGACTGACCCCGTGACAGTAGGCTAAAGCCCCGGTCAACCCTTTCAAGGCCCGTTCTTGGACATGCCTAAAGCAAACCAAACATCACTAATAAAAGTACATATACCAAAAAGATGTAGTGGATCTTCCACATGATTAGCAGTTTTCAAACAAAATTTCAATAGGTGTTTGATAACTAGGGAAGAAACATAAGTTTTTCAGATTCTAAATTTTTATAATGTGAGTATTCAAATATATGGATTTAACTCACTTCGAAAATCAGGTAACAAAGTCAGGGATTCAGGGTTGTTCAAGACTTATTAGTTGTAGGATTAATTTTTTATGCAATGTGGGACTATTTTCAACAGTGAGGAATGACTGATTGCCTTCTACCACTGAACCGATTGGCTTGCCATTGAATTATTCGGAGCACAGAGTTTTCAGAGATGGAAATCAGTTTGGCATGAGTGTTAAGTTGGGGGCAATCCCAAATATTCAACTCTTCAAGGCAGATACTGTTCAGCGATAGTTGATTTAGTGGGGTGAAATAGAGAAACCAACCTAAATCGCATCTAGGCTTTTTTTTTTTTTTTTTTTTTTTGATCAGTCAAAATTGGGGAAGAACAAAAATGCTTTAACCCTAATTTCTCTTTCTCTAATTTACTTCTTCTTCTTCTTCGATGGGTAAATTAGCAATTTCAGTGATATTGAGCTTATGGGTGATTCCAATCTCTTTAATGGTCAATCACATTGTCCCTCATCCTTACATGGTAGGTTAATAACCCCCTTTCTTCCTGCTATTCAATCACTTTATTTTTCTGATTGATTCTTAATCTATAATATTATGTGTATAGGATGAGATATTCCATATCCCTCAAGCTCAGCAATACTGCAAAGGAAATTTCAGAAGCTGGGATCCCATGATCACTACTCCCCCTGGCTTGTATGCTCTCTTAACTTTTCCCCATCACATTCTTAACAATGTATACTCACTTGTCATGATTTTGAGATAAATTGATTGATATATCGATGATTATATGCCGGAGAATACTATAATTCAGTAGTTTTAGCCTCAAATTGGTTAAACCAATTCTCAGTATGTGCATTGCGGAAACGGAGGGATGTTGATTTGTTTATATATGTTAAAACTGTTGCAGGTACTATCTTTCACTAGCCCATGTTGCTTCTTTGTTTCCAGGGATGTGGTGTACTAAAGCTGTGTCTATGTTTTCTGAAGTTTGTTCCCCTGCGATTCTTCGTTCAGTTAATGGTGTCTTGGCGGTTATGTGCAGTCTTCTTGTATATGAGATAGTTACATGGTTGAAACCAGGTTTTGATAAGAGGAGAGCTACTTTACAAACTGTAGTTATCTCATTGTACCCGCTTCATTGGTTCTTTGCGTTTTTGTATTATACGGATGTGGCTTCTTTAACTTTGGTTCTTGCCATGTACTTGGCTTGTCTAAAGAGGCATTACCAGTTTAGTGCTCTGGTAAGTGAAGAATGTTCGAAGTGTTTACTTTACTTTATTTTTCATGCTTACATCGTTTTTACTATTGATGAAATATCTGTACTACCTAGTAGTCTCGCATTTGATTGAATAAAAGGAACCCACAAGTTTCTCTAGATTCTTAAAAAGAACTACTTTTTTTACAGCTTGGGGCTATCGCAATACTTGTTCGGCAAACAAATGTTGTATGGATGCTGTTTGTTGCATGCTCTGGGATTATTAATTTTACATTGCTCCCAAATCATAAAGATAAAGTCCAACAAGATGTATCAGTTAGGGAATATGATGGTTTGGCAGACAATAAAGTCACATCGGTGAACGCAAACTTGAGAAAACGCAAGATGGATAAGCCTTCAAATGTGGTCAAAAATCCTATTCCTAAGTCGGTGGATTCTACCTCACTTTATACTTCAGGTTTTATTTCACATCTTTCTCTTCTTTTTGGTCTACGAAGTAGTAGGAACCTCCACGAATTTTTTCCCAAAATTTAGCTTAAACTCGAACATGTATAAATGGATATGTGTGCTAAACTGCTACTGCCTTTTTTTCCCTGTTTCTTGCAGGGTTGCTTGATGAGGCTCACATCATTCTTTTAAGGATGTGGAACTTAAAATTGGAAGTTCTGTTATCCTTTGGCCCATTCTTAGTTGTATTTTTGGCCTTCGTCGTGTTTGTCTTCTGGAATGGAAGTATAGTTCTTGGTATGTTTCTTTCTTATATGCATATGCATGTTCAGCTCTTCCTCTGGTCAGATATAATTCATTTTGACATGTTATAATGCACAATATTTCAGGTGCTAAAGAAGCTCATACAGCCTCTCTGCACTTTGCACAAATCATGTACTTTGCTCTGGTGTCTGCTCTGGCCATGGCTCCCTTTTATTTCAGTTACAAGCAGTTTTCTATGCTCTGCAAGTCATTGTGGAAGAACAGACCTCTTAGTCTCTTTCAAGTGGTTGTGGTTTCTATTGCTGGATTCCTCTCTGTGCATTATTTCAGGTTTGTTTGCAATTTAACTGATTCAGTCGTCGAGCACTATAGCATAAGAGATGGAATATTTCATCTTTCTAATGATTGATTCAAAGAAATTGTTGGGCCATTGAAGGATGAAGTAACCGATTTTCCATTTTTTAAATGTAGCAGGAGCTGTTAATCTCTTAATATTGATTTTCTTTTATGGTTTGGTTGAATGCAGCATCGCTCACCCCTATCTTTTAGCTGACAACCGACACTATACCTTCTATATCTGGAGGAGAGTTATTCAATATCAATGGTTAATGAAGTACCTTTTGATCCCACTTTATGTATATTCATGGCTTTCGATCATCCATGACTTAGGTAAAGAAAGAAGCTTTGTGCAGTGTGTTGGTCATTACTTTGTTTCTCCAATCTCACTAAGAAAAACATTTTCCTACTTTTACACAGGTAAAGGTCGGCAGAAGATCTGGGTGCTGGTATTTTTTCTAGCTTGTGCAGGAGTTCTCGTTCCTGCACCACTGATTGAGTTCAGATACTATACCATCCCGTTCTACTTCTTGATTCTTCATTCTCAAATCAATGATTATAGAAGTTGGCTCTTAATGGGAGTCGCATATGCTGCCGTTAACATTTTCACGATGTGGATGTTCTTGTTCCGCCCATTTTACTGGAGCCATGAGCCTGGCACACAACGGTTTATATGGTAGATACCACCAAAAAAGTTGTTGCAGAGCACCGTTAACGCCATCTTATAAGCTTCTACACAAGATGATGACATCCGTTATTGGATTTCCAATTCTCATCGACTAATCTGCCATGGTATGATCTTGTCTCTTATGCATCAAGTATGTTATACCTTGGCTTCCCAATCCCTAGTTGTGTTTAAAGTTTAATGATGGTGAAGGTTGCTTGTGATCTTAGTGATGTAATGTGTCAACATTTAACAAAATTTTACGCGGAGGGGTCAAAATGAAGCAACAATTGTTTCCCCAACTATACTTGAATGAAAATTTTCTGTGTAGTTATATCGAGTCTAATTATCCATACGTTTTAGCCTCTTTTCATGCTTTGCTTTCTAGTTTGGCAGATATTACATAAGTGGTAAATCTGTTTGTATCAATCTACTTTTCTGAAGTTTAGTTTGAGTAGTCATTCATTTAGAATCCACACAGTAGCACAAAAACAAACTTCCGTATTTCTTTAGTGACACAACAAACTTCGGAAGATACTCACAACACCAGAACAAGAAAAGACCCATGTACTTAAACTACACACACTAGCAAAGTGATCTGCAGGCAAGATGTCTGCCTTACAAAGTCTAAACTTTTCATCTCTTAGCATCCTTGTTAGATTCCTCCTCTTGCAGAAAGTAGTGATGTGGTGCTTTGGTTTTCATTGTTGTTGAATGGATGACCTTCTTCATCTATGGTAAAAAATGCATTCCCTGGCTCATATTTTTGACAAGCTAGAAGAGGTTTAGATTCTTTCGTCTTGTCAGTACATAAAATTCCTTTCCTTGGCATAATGTTCTCTTTGGAGCTTTTATTCATTTCAGACTTCTTGGTTAGCGAATTTTCATTAGATGAAACCTCAAGAGAATTCAATGCATTTTTTGTCATCCCAGGGATTGAACTGCGGAACTCATTTTGCTGTGTGTTGTTTGCCCCCTCAGTTGCACCTTCGTCAACAGAAAACTGATTCTTGCAATCTTCTCCATGATTGACAAACTCAGAATTACACCTTCCAAAGGCTCCAACAGATAATTGATTCTCGCAATCAGTCATAGAAGTCTTCTGAGTAAAGCTTCCAAACCCTTTAATCCCACGAGTTACCTTACGTGCACGATCCCTTTCTTCTTTCAGCAGTGGTCCTTTCTCCAACAACTTCAATATCCTCTCAGATTTATTCTTCATTGTAAGTCCCCAATTGAATCTGCAGTATAACAAGATTTGAATTCTTTCTCATGAGTGTGACAATTTTAAAATCTGACAGGGGAAAATAAGATTTTGTTAAGTTACTAACCCTCTTTCATCAATATATTGGAAGTTCCTCATATCTTGAATAACCTGCATATCACACTTAAACTCTTCTGCAACACTCTCTGGTCCATGTGTAAGAAGATGTTCAACTAACACCAAAGTCTTGTAAGAAATCCTCCAGTTCTTCCTATCAAATCTTATCAATCTGAACACAGCAAGAAAATCGTCAGACATCTCATCAGATTCAGAATAACTGCAAAGGAAGTCGTCGGGTGTTGATATCCACGGGAGTGGACTCGGATTCATACTTACTTTTTGTGAAGAATCTCAACAATTCTCCAATAATCATCAACTTCAAAAGCAGCTCTGGATATCAAACCCATAGTTTTAGTATCAGGACCCCATGGATTTCCATTAGTAACTTCTTCAGTCAATCTACACAAAACAACTCCAATCCATGAAATAAATTTCCATATCAAGATCAAATCAAAACAAGATTGATACAGAAGAAGAAGAGAAAAAAAGCACTTACAGTTCAGCAGGAGTAACATCAGTAAGAGCTAATCTAGCAGTCTTAATCTTTTCTTTGAGAAAAAATGAAGCTTGTTTCTTGAATTCATGGAAAAATGGATTGCCCATGCTGTTATTATCACTGTTACTGACGATCGACGACATATCTGTTTTCGATTTAAACGAAGAAGAACTCTTTTAAGGTTCTTGTTCTTCTTCCCTTTGACTAATTAGGTTGTGCAATGGAACTTGCATGAACTCTAACTACTCCACTGGCTATTTAGATGATGCAAGAAATATTAACAACTTCTTACTTAAAATAACACATTAGCCGGTGTTGAAGGAAGGACATAGAAAATCTGGTTGAAACTGTGGTGGGGTTAACAGTAACGTTGAAATCTCATCTAGATAATAATTTTATGTGTTTTTTGTTTTGTCTTAAAGCTAGATGAAATCAAGAAAGTAAGGTTTGAAATTCAAAAAGTATAGATCTTAGAAAGGGTAAAGTAAGTAACCGTTATCTTACACACAACTACCACAATTTTTTTTCTACAAAGATTATTTTGCGACGAAACATCAAATTGACAGTGAAATCATGTGTCAAATGTAATCCAGCTTTGTTTAGCTTTTACGGCCAAACGATCAGATCTATAATCTATTCACGAGACAAATCTCAGATTTTTTGAAGTAACAACTACTAGTCTACCGTAAGAGTGTTGAGCTTAAGCCATTCATTAGACCAGTGAGTGCTTTGAAATTCAAGGGATGTCATCATCAATGTGATGGAGAATTCTGCAAAACATGTCGGCCAATTTTAGTCGGTCTACCGAGCATTGCTGAGATTGAAAATGTAGCATCAGCAATAAATAAAGAAATAAATAAAACGCACCCCACTTTGAAATTTGTGGTTGTTGTCAGTAATGTTTGTTTGCATTTTTTTATTTTTATAAAGAAATAGGCTACGTAAGATTCAATGTGACACTGCTATGTCCATCCATCCTTTTTCTTGTCTTGTCATGTCATGTGACTGGCTGAATAATGTTCTTCTCTGGTCTCAGATTCAATCTAGAATCAATTGTATGCAACACGTACACTTAGAATAATACTTTTAAGTGTTATTTGTATTTGATTGATTCTCAACTAAATTGCTCTAGTGATTCCGATTGGGTTGTTGTTTTATCTTTTGATTATCTTGTACGGTAATAATAATAAATCGAGGCGTATTGGTAATAAATCAAGACGTATTTGAGTCATCCAGTGTTTTATTTCACTCATACTGGATCTTGACTCCTGATTTAAATCTGATATCGATACCTAATTCAATATGAATTAAATATCAGACTATTTATTTATTTTACTGACATTTGATTCATGATCTGATTTAATATATATCTAAACTGAGTTATTTAATGCAGATATTTATTTGTATATAACTCATTGGATACTAGAATTTTTTTTTTCTTCTATAACTTTATTATTTTAATATCTTTTAATCAAATGTAATGATTTAGATTTAGATAAGTTAAATCCAGACAAATCAATTGAGTTAAAAAAACAAACAATATGTTAGTCTGTTGTCATCTTTATGAGATTCCACATTCAAACTCAATTGGACAACACTCTTTATGCATCTGATCATTTTTTTAATAAGATGGTAGAATGTCTACCGTTAGATGAGTCAGATGTTTTAAGAGACTGGATACCCTAGCCTGTGAAAAACCATGACTTTTTGTTTTTACGGTCAATAATCAAATTTATTGGCAAGACAACTCTCAAAATTTCTCGGTGGATTAATCATTTTTGAAGTAGCGATTACTTCTAGCGGTAAAGTTAATACAATTCTTTTAGACAGTGTCTTTGACATTCAACTATTCAAACATAGATGTCACATGTAAGATGAATCCTGTGTAGCATAGTCACACACTACTCAAGTTGCACGGAGCATCCTCCTAAGTTGAGACGATCAGCTTAATTTAGCCGAGTGAAATAAATTTTTATTTAAAATTTAGTTAAATTAGCTATTTTAATTTATATATATTGATTTTAAAATAAAAATTGGTCATATTTAATTAAAATTATTTGTTTATGTAAAACGGAACCCACTATTTAAAAAAAATCTGTTTATATAAAAAATGGGTCTAGCATTTAAATTTACCAATTTTTCTATTATAGAGAATTGAATTTGCTAAGCCACGTGACTTAATATATTGGCTAAAATGTCAATATCCACTGAAATTGCTCTAAAACTATACTCCCTCCGTTTCAGAAAAAGAGTTACTATCACTTTTTTATTTTAGTCTATTTTTAGATCAAAATGAAAAAGTGATAGTAACTCTTTTCCTAAAACGGAGATAGTATTATATAAAATTAAAATATTATTAATACGCATTTGTATTAAAAATAGTGCTTAACATATGATATGAATATGATCACTGAAGGTACACCCCTAAGCGAACCGGTACGCCCTATCAGCAATCTTCCTCTAATGGGTATATTCAATATTCATCTTGGCCCATACTTGCAAGAGCCCTACTACTACTACTACCAACATTATAGCCCAAGTCCAATAATATCAATGGCTAAGATCGTAAGATCTAACTTCCCTCTTATATAACTACTCAGGAAAAAATGCCCCAGCTTCTCCTCCAAAACCTAAAATCTTTAGCTGCGGCTCAGAAGAAATTCCTTTTGAACTTTCTAGGGTTTCTTCATCATGGTAAGAAGATTCTTCTGCGTCTCATTGATTTCTTGGCTGTTTCAATAATCTCCTCTTTTGGTTCCGATTCTGATGGTGTTGTTGTGTGTTGCAGGTTCTCTCTAACGACATCGATCTGTTGAATCCACCGGCTGAGTTGGAGAAGAGGAGACACAAGCTCAAACGTTTAGTTCAATCCCCAAACTCCTTCTTCATGGTAACTACTATTCATCTTCATTTTTATCAATCTCTATCTATGGTCTCTTTTTCATGTCTTGAATCTTCTTCTTATAGTGAAGTTGTTTGTTTTGAAACAGGATGTTAAGTGCCAAGGATGCTTCAACATGTAAGTAGTAGTCACAGTAAAACCTTGATTTGTATTTTTCATTTTCTTATGATTTTGGAAAAATATATATGAGAGTCTGAATCTTTGTGTTGTTGGATTGATGTTGGCAGAACTACTGTATTCAGTCACTCACAAACAGTGGTTGTATGTGGAAATTGTCAAACTGTCTTGTGCCAACCAACTGGAGGTAAAGCTAGACTTACTGAGGGATGCTCATTCAGGAAAAAGGGAGATTAAGTATTGCGATGATAATCGAATGCTGTGGTGGTAGTAGAATGAATTTTGTTTTTCTTTCTACTTTTGTTTAGTTTTTAATTGGAGAATGGAAGCCAGGGAATTTGAGATGTGGGTTTAGTAGGATTCTGGTATTGAAGTAATTTTGCTGCGGAGTTTATCATTTATAGTGGCGCATGTTGTCATCTTTTGACAAAAGAAATTTGGGTTATCTACTATCAATTATTCACGCTTGCGCCTATTTTGCTTTGTTCAAATGATAGTGTACTTATCTTTTAATTATTTTAATGAAGTAAGAAGAACTTCAATTGAATGGGTATGGCAGCTAGTTTGTGTAACATGGTTGAATGTGTATCTAGTTGCATTTCATTGTCTATGTGGTTCATATTCGCTGCCATGGTCTTTATCTGGACGTATAGGTTACACATTATGCTATTCTGGAATTACTACTCTGTACAACATGTTTGAATGTGTATCTAGTTACAATATAATGCAAGTATGCCATTCACATTACTCGTCACTAGTGATACTGCTGTATGTGTTAGAATGTGTATGTAGTTACAATATAATCCCAACTATGTCATTCACATTACTTTTCACTAGTGATAGTGTTGTATATTAGTGAGTTGGCTTTTATTTATAAGTTGATATTTGGTTTTTGGTATTGACGTTGTTGCCAGAATGTCCGTCTTTTGACATTTATAATAGTGCATGTTATCGTCCTTTGACAATATAAATTTCGGTTCTCTAGTATCAATTATTCACTTTTGCGCCTAATTTGCTTTGTTCACATGATAGTGTAGGGCTTCATGCTTCAACTCTTGATGAACTAAGTAACTTGGGAATAAGTTTGGAAATGCACATTTAAGGAAACTTCATTAACGTTTTAGTCGCTAGGAAAATGGATGTATTTATACTTAGAAAATTGGCATGACAGAGTGAAGCATCTGCACAGAAACTGTAGAAACACAGAGGTAGTAAACATGTGTGGAGACTTGTTGATTCTCAAAAGTCTATATATTAGTTCCGTACCTGTCTTTAATCTACTGTGTTTTCTCAAGGTAGGAGTATTGTTTGTTGGGTTTGTTTCGGAAGGTTAAGTCCCCAGGTTCATGAGAACTAGTAGAAATGCCTTCACACTTTGCACTTACTTTCTGCTTAGGCCACTAGAGGAAATGCTTCTGTACTGCCCTCTCGAATACTAGGTTAAGAAATTTCTGTGTTAGAGTCAGATTGATAATTGCATGAGCATTATCAGTTCTGATTGCTGCTCTTTAGTAATGAATGCATTTTCTTTTCAAAATACACTTCAGAGTTCATTCCATTTTATTCGTTGAATTCTTTTTTAACGTTTTATTATTATTGGTCATCTGGTTTCGGAAGTGCTTGGTGTTCGAATATTTCTCCTGGATTCTTAGAATTCGTTATTGTTGATCTTTATAGCTGTCAAAATTTTTAGCCGACATGAACCATCGCAGCTGAAGTTCGTAATGCTTTGCATATTTCTCTTGGTTTCTTAGAATTTGTTATTGCTGATCTCAGTTGTAGATGTCACATTTTAGCTAACATGACTGGTAGGATGTAAGAAAACATGTCTGGGAACCTGTAAACTAGAAAAAAAGAAGCTTAGTTGTTAGGTAGGGTTTTATATAGAGCGTTTGTAATTGGAACTTGTGTATTTGAAGTTTAAGGTTGTCCTAAAAGGTTGAGAGTCTTGAGACCTCAAAATCTAGGACCACCTTGAAGCCTGAAAAGAAAAGGTAGGTGGTCATTTTCTGATTGCTCTTACATGCTTATTTGCTGCTCTTGTTCTGTTTTCATTGTTGGTATGTGCGCATTTGCTGTATCAAACAATAGGCTTCCTCTTAGTTAGAAAGCCATATTTTGCTGTGCCTCTTGGGATATGGGGTCACTCTTCAATCCCAAACCCAAAACTAGTAAGCAAGAGAAAAACTTCAGTTCAGCTGCGCTAATCCTGCTGTTTTCATCTTCTTTAAGAAAAATGATGCTTGTTTTTTGGCCGGAATGCGATGAAATTGTGTTGGATCTAAACAAGAACATCTAATAAAAGATTAAAGCTTCTTTTGAGTAATTAGGTTCTGCAATGGAACTTGCAGGTGCTCTGTCTGAACAGTAACGATGAAATCCGCTCAAATGGTGGTTTTATTAGCGGATTTTAGAAGTTCATCCGTGTCCAGTCCACCAATAGGCTGATACGCCAAATTATGGGTCGGATTGGGTAAAATCCAGATGAGCATGTATGGGTGTTTTTGCTCAGCCCCAGTTTAGGCTATGGTGCAGATTTGGAAGTGCAGATAACATGGGGTGGGCTATAGTAAGAAAACAGTCCTTGCCTTGTGAAAAAGTAACATTCATCCTTTTTCTTTGTCTGCATCAATGACATTCCAATAAGATTCACCTCTTAAATACTTGGCATTAATTAATTTCACCCAAATTGCATCTTTTTCTACTAAAAATCTCTAAACAATTTTGGAAATATGAGATCAACAGTCGAAATGTAGTTAGTGGCGATAATTTTGTAGCAAAAATCAAAATTTGCCTTTTGCATAATAGTTACCGTATATAAACTTCCTTGCCACTCAAAACCAACACCCCGAATTTACTCTTGGATCAAAATCGAAGTCGTGATAGAACTGTCATTGTTCTATTTGCATGCGCAGGACGACTTGTTTAACTTGTGTAAAATAATTTTGGCTTCTCTTATATATAGTCCATGTTTTTATTATCCATAACCTAAATAGTTTAAGTTAAAGTGAAAACCATAAGTCTTAATTCTTTACTGATTATAACTTAAATTCTATTTCTTTCCCAAAATAAAAATAAACCATAATTCTACTTTAAATCTAACTAAATTATCATTCAAACTACTTGGAATTTATCTCGTAGTATTATTAAAAAATTATTAATTATAAACCCTAATTTTTACTTTCCCCCAAAATTGAGCTAAACCTAATTGTAATTCTTCTCCTAATATTCTTACAAATTTATTAATTATAAACCATAATTTCTATTTTTTCCCGAAATCAGTTTAGACCAAGCTCTTTCTTTAATCTTAGAGCGAATTATAAACATAATCTATAAAATATTATTCACTAAGATGATGTTCTTTTTTCTAAATCATGATTATCCATCAAAATCATCAATTTGGACTACATATAAGAACTGTGTATAGTTTTTTTTGGCTATGTAGAATAATTATAAGTATGTTTGGTTAATTTAACTACTTATTTTACATGGACTATGGTTAATAAAAACATGGACTATATTTAAAATAAGTCATAATTTTTGCCGTTAGCACAAAATGCAACACGCCTCTTTAGTTTTACGGTCCCTTCCCTACTACCTCTTTCCAGATGCCTTTAAGAATTATCGTATACAAGTTCGATACATATCTTTAGCTTTACGGTCCCTTCTTAACTATCTACTTTCTGGATCTTTTTTTAGTATTATCAAATTTGTTAATAATACCATCAAGTATTCTGGTTCGGAACAAGCCACAAGCTGGGCACTCACCCTCTTTCAAATGGAGATGCCTAATATAAAAAACAGAGAATTTCCGAATAATTGTAATTGAAACTAGCTATGTAATTCTGCAACCTCTTTAAAAAAGCTATCGTGTCCTCTCCAAGTTCCCCTAGAGTAGTGAAGGCTAACACACTGAGGCCATATCCGGGAACGACATATTTGTCTAGGTATCTGTTTCGTTTACGAGTAATGACGCTCGAAATGGCTTGACAAGGAGTGTAATTTGTTCTCCCGCCACCAGTGAAAGGGGACACCCCAGTAACATCGAGACAGACGTCACGATCGTTCTCCCAATTATATACAACGATGTCTGCTGGCCGTAAGGAATTCTCATCTCCCGATAAAAACCCAATTTGACTTCTTTACGAGCGGACACACCGACTCTATAGCACATGTCCGCTAACACGTCTCTGACCAAGTCGTGCCTGAACTTTAGGACCACTTCACTAGCACAGTGTAAGGCATGGTCTCTGAAGACATCCATGCCTCTACCATAGTTGGGACATAAGTTGTTCTCTTCGAACATGGGTATACCAAGTCTGTAGCTAAGCACAGCCCGGAACTGCCGAGGCCCAATTGACTGGTTAAGCCCAACTATGGGGACTGATTTGAGGAAGTCTTGCGCATGATTGAGTTTGGTGCATTGCCATAGGATACTGCCGCGTTCGGACATGGTGAATCTGTTGGAGATATTATTCTTAACAACATCAAAGTAGAGGACTGCCAATGAGTGCGTTGGGCTTGTGGAAGTATCTTGGATGTTGAAAGAAGAAGTCAAGCCAAAGACCTGGATAAAACTGGACAGATTGTGCTGGAAGTTGTGATGTGTGTTTGATGTCATTTGAGCTCTGAGGATGGTGTTTTGAAATTGTTTGGTATGAACACAATAAGCAAGTTAACTATAGTGGTGGGTATCCTCCATTGTGTAGACATCCATACCACCATCCTTCATAGGTAAGGTCGCTAGGCGCTGCTGGAATGGGCTAAACCCAGCACCATCTCCTGTGACAAGGTGCCCGAGGAACTGCTGGAGATGCTGATCATAGTGGGCTTTAGGAAGCTGAAGAGCCAATGGCCTGACAGTCCTCATTGTGAAGTAAATCCTAGAGACACCATCAAAATTGGGCAAGAGGAGTAGCTCACATTGTGGCTCCTGCAGAGTCTTCAGGGTCTCCATGAGCTGGAGTGTCTTCACCACTCTGCCCTGCACAAAGTCACTACAAAACTTTAAGTCCAGACTGACTGGACCCCCAAGTAACTTCACTCCCAGCACAGGCCTACTAATGTCAGCTGGGAACTCCCCTCCACCAGGCTTCTGGGGTCAACTTTAGGCCAGAAAAGTTCTGTTTTGGTGATGTTAAGGAGCAACCCCCTCCTGCAACCTTCTGTCTAAATGATGTTCAGGAATTTGGCAACCTCCATAGTATCACCAACAATAGTACCATCATCAAGGTACCAGGCATGTAAGTCAAGTGTGCATTCTGAGGAGATTTTGAGGATGAGAGGGTGCAAGGTCAGAGCAGACATGAGGTTGTTGTCATTGTAGTAGAGCTTAGCTAGTTTGGCATAGCAGAACTCCACCCACTTGGAGATGCTTGGGCACTTACCTCTGACTTCTTTGATCATGGCAGATCTATCAACCATATTGAAGGCATTTCTGAAAATCTCAAAGAGAAAAAAATTACAAAAAAGTCAATAGGTAACCTAGCAACAAGCTGGGCACCTACTCCTTTTTGAATATAAATACCAATTATAAGAAATACAAAATTTCCTACATTATGGTTATAATCATGACTAGTCATACAATTTTACAACCTCTTCAAGAAAACAATCGTATCATCTCCAAGTTCGCCTAAGGTAGAAAAAGCGAGCACACCAAAATCTTATCCATGAGTAGTGCATTTGTCCAAGTATTTTTTGCGTTTACGAATAGCAACACTCGAAATAGCTTTGTCGAAGTATTTTTTGTCCAGGAATAAAGGCCCCTCTCCCTCCACCTGTAAAAGATGACACCCCTGTAACGTCGAAGAAAACGTCTTGTCCATTATCCCAATTGTAAACGAGAATATCAACGGGCCTTAAAGAATTCTGGTTGTCGGATAGGAAGCCCAATGCAAACTCTTTGCAAGCTGTCACATTTGCTTTGTAACAAATATAACCAAAAACATCTCTAACCAAATCATGTCCAAATCTAAGCCCAACATCGCTAGCACAATGTATAGCATGGTCACCAAATACATCCATTCCTCTGCAGCAACTAGTACATAAACAATTTTCCTCAAACAATGTTATGCCAAATTGATAACAAAGAATAACCCTGAATTGTCGAGGCCCAATTGTTTGGTTTAGCCCAGAAATAGGAACATCTTTGAGGTAATCTTGAGCATGCTCTAGTTTATTGCTTTGCCATAAAATGGAGTCTTGTTCTGTCATAAAGAATCTGGTAATGTTCTTCTTAACAACATCAAAGTAAATGACTACCATGGAGTGCATATGACCTGGGGAAGTAGCTTGGACGTTGAAAGAAGATAAGATAACCCCAAAGCCTGTATGCAGTTGGTTAAAGCATGCTGGAAGCTGGGAGATACCTCTGAAGACGTTAAGGTTTTGAGAATATTGTCTTACAGGTGTTTAGTATGTGTACAAGAGGTAAGATAACAATATTGACTAGTATCCTCTATTGTGTAAACTATGTGGATATTTATAAAAGGCACAAGCCGTTACAAATTATTTTTGTAATAGCTTGGTTGTAACAACCAATAACCGTTACTACGTGTCAATCTTTAACAAATAGATAAATCGTTACTACATGGTACTTTAAAACAACTATGAACCATCTCGAATATTTTTATAACAGAAAAAAACTCTCAGTCAACATTAACCTAGTCAAAATTGGTCATCATGGCAGTCCAATTTCAGCCGGAAATACACCGGAATTCAACAATAACTACTTTCATACACCTTTCATTCCATCCATCATCCATCATCCACATTCAACAATAGTTCTTCAATCAATCAATTCATATTAACATTCATTCAATTCATATTAAAAAAGAATACAAATTTGTTGAAGTACCAAAAAATATTATGTTAACTATCCAAATTCCGAGGGAATAATGAGAATGAACTAAATTTCTAAGTTTAGTTCATTCTCACTTACGAACAACTGAAACTCAAAAATTCAGATATAATTTGAAAACTAAGATTGTAGCTTTCAAACACAAAAGATGGAGTAGGGACTTACCTCCATTGACTGCACATGTGAAAGTATTTGTAATAAATGGAAAAATGGACACTACTGCTACATAACGTCTTTATGATGGTACCCTACACGAAGAAAAATAGTTGATGTATGACTCTTCAAGTCAAGCTCTAGAGGAGGCGAACGAAAATCCAAGCTGATTTGAGATAATTGATAAATTTAAGTTAATGAAATGCTAATGCTAAAAACTATAAATACCAGTCCATACCAATGCCATTCTGCACATTCATTTAAGCATCACTCAAATGACATCATTTTGTCTTCTACTTATTCATCTTCATTTCTTCTTGTTACTTGTAACTCAATTCCCACTAATCAGTCATAGATGTCATGAACATGATAGAAAAGCTCTCCTTGATTTTAAGTCCTCCTTGGAAGACCCTGCTAATCGTTTGTTATCATGGCAAGACAGCTACCAACATCAAAATTGTTGTAATTGGAAAGAAGTTGGATGTTCGTATGACTCTTCTCGTGTCATCTCCATCAACCTTAGAAACACAATCGAGGAAAATTATGATTACCTAGTCGAATTCAATCCACCAAACACCTCACTAACAGGTAAACTCTCTCCTTCCCTTTTCAGCATTAGTCATCTTGAGTATATTGATCTTGCCTGGAACAATTTCCAGGGATCACAAATTCTACTTCAGCTAATTTCTAACCTGACAAAACTTTCTCATCTTGATCTCTCCGTCTCCCACATTGGTTCATCGATTTCAACACAATTCAACAACCTTTCATCTCCACATCACCTTGATTTATCTGGGAATGATTACTTACAATCATCATCTCTAAAATGGGTGAGAGGATTAGTTAATTTACATGTGTTAAGTTTGAGGGATATTGATCTATATGATGCCGCCTTTTCAGAAGAAAATTTTGGTGAGCATATATCGTAGCTTTCCAATCTTAGAGATCTTAATCTCTCATTTTGCAATATATCAAATTTTCCCAATTTTCTCAATCTTTCTTTTCTATCTTCTCTTAATATGAATTCTAATTATGGACTCAATTCCGAAATCCCAGTAGAACTTGCGAATTTAACTTCACTTTCTACTCTCGACCTGTCTTATTGTGGATTACAAGGTTCTGTACATTATCTTCCTCAACTTAAAGAGCTTGATGTTAGTTTTAATCCTAATCTTACTAGTACGTTTCAACATCAATGGCCTAAGCTTCAAAAACTTTCCATATAAAGAATTAATATGAACGGATTAATCCTGAATTCTGTTTCATATGCGCACATGTTGGTCAGTCTTGATGCTCGACAGTGTTCAATTAAGGGATCTTTGCCTTCTTGGATATACAATCTTTCCCGATTACAGTCTCTAGATCTCTCTGATAATAACATTGGTTATATACATTCCTTATTATCCAATCTGAAATTCCTATCCATTCTCTACTTGTTGAACAATAATTTCCAAGGTTCCATACCAATCTTTAAACTAAAATTCATATCCATTCTCGACTTGTCATACAATAATCTCCAAGGTTCCATACCAATATCCACTCTAAAATTCCTAAACCATTCTCGATTTGTCTAACAATAAAATCCGAGGACCCATACCAAATTCAATCTACGAGATTCTTTCTCTTCAACAACTTTCTTTAAATACTAATAATATAATAGGAATCATACCAAGTTGCATATTGAAGCTTCATAACCTTACTGTTTTTTCTGTTTATGGAAACTCAATTGGAGGAAGTGTTTCATTGATATCTCTGATTAATGATCTAAACCTAACAACCATAGACCTGAGCTCAAATAGGCTAACAGTTGTTATAGATCAAAACTTCCATCTGTACTCTAACTTCAAACTAGAGAAATTGGTTTTGCCATCATCCAACATAAAAGGATTATTCCCTACTTTCATCTGTGAATTGAATCATCTTAAGTCTTTGGACTTGTCTCATAATCAACTGTCAGGAGTTATTCCTTCTTGTATCTCCAAACTCAAAAATCTAAAAGAATTTGACATATCAAACAACCAACTTGACGTCCCTTTGCCTAATCCACCTCAACTTTTTTTTTTATCATACACCTCAACTTTTTTTTGATGTATCAAATAATAAACTCACAGGTGAAATCTCAATAGAAACGGAAATAGAATTTCTACATTTGAGACCATCAATCTAGCTGGTAATGAACTTTCGGGTTCAATTCCCTCTTCTTTATGTTCAAAAAGTTCAATATCTTCTCTCTGAATGATTGACCTCTCAAAAAACAAATTCTCAGGGGTTATTCCTAATACCTTAGGGTATTGTAGGGATCTTGAATCGCTAAACCTTGGGAGAAATATTCTCACATGAAATGTTCCAAATGAGCTTGAACAATTAGAATTTTTGGGTTATCTTCAACTACAAGACAACCATCTCGATGGTACTCCTCTCAACTTCATCAGTAAAATACAACATGGGTTGGTAGTTCTCAACTTAGCAAAAAACCAATTTGAAGGCAGTATCCCCACAACATTATTTGGTATACGATACTCCGCCTTAAGTATCATTTCTTTAAGGTCAAACAAGTTGAATGGCTTAATCCCCGAAGAAATTAATAATTTGGATCACCTTCAAATTCTAGACTTATCGCATAACAAACTCTCAGGCCATATTCCTAAAAAATTAGGAGGGTACTGGATGAATTTAACTGCAGAGATTGATATGCTTAGGTTAGACTCAGAAGAGTAAGATATTCAATTGCAGATGGCGATAAATGGGATAATGTTAGAATTTCAGAAAGGATACATTTATGACTCGGGTCTGGATGTATCTTGCAACATGCTTGATGGTATCATACTGATAGAGATAGGTCAGTTAATTGGACTTCGAAGGCTTAATTTGTCCCACAATCATTTTTCGGAAAATATACCTACAAGTATGTCTAATTTGGGTTCTTTGGACTTAAGTTTCAATAGATTCTCCGGACAAATCCCAGAATCTTTAACATCGTTAGATTTTCTTGGGTTGCTAAACTTATCTTACAATAAGTTGAGCGGCGAAATTCCAAAAGGGATTCACTTTGACACGTTGGGTGTTGATGGTTGGGCTTTTGTTGGGAATCATTACTATGTGGAGAACCTACAAAGAGAGTTTGTGAAGCTGAAAAAGATGATCAAAAAGATGCAAATGAGAAATTGATATTGTATAATATTGTTTCTCTGGGGTTTGTAGTTGGGTTTTGGGGTCTATTCCTTGTGATGCTTATAAAAAAGGATAAAATGTGGTTTCCATATTGGAGATTTATTGATCTTGTTGTAGCTGTAATTATAAGATGTATTTAAAATTAATAATTATAATGCGACCAGTTTATATTTATTTGAAAGTTCACATTTTGATATGTGTAGTTCTGACAGGGCTAATGGATTATTGATCAAAATTAAAGAAACTGAATAAACATCTCATATTTGATTTTAAATACATCAATTCCAAGATATTACCTTTTGTTGATTCCTTATAAGGATGATTCTCATAGAGCTGAATCAATTCCAATGGTTGGTTGTATGGATTGGTTAATCTGGACCAGCAGAATGAAACTTAATCATTCTCATATTGGAAACCCTGAAGAACCACTTCAATTTTGGGTTAGAGTAAAATCGATGTTGCTGGTGCAGATCAAACAACCATATCTCTTGAAAATCTCTGCGATAACTAATACCTTTCTACGTGGACTCCTCCACCTAGTGATTGGATTAAAACTAATTCGTTGTTTTTCTGAAATTGAATCCCTAATTTTAAGTTCAGAAGGATATTGTTTTCCTTTTTTTAGCTACACCGAAATGGGGTTACCCATGATGTGACCCAATGAGCAAAAACACTAATTTTTATATTTTTAATTCGCTAGCTATACACCCATGCTCGCAAAGGTGTACAGTTTAGTAAATACTATCTATGTCAGAGAAAAAAAATTACTTTTATTTTAGACAAAAAGGGAACATTAAATTAGAGGCAAAGATAGAAACTGGAGTATTTTGAAAGTATTATTTCCGATGTAACAAACAACATATACAAATGAAGGAAAGTATTTTGTATATAATCATGACTACAACCAATGTGGATGGATGTCGTATATTTTGGTGTGGAAGGGCATGGCTAACTGCTGAGAACCACCATATTTTAACCTCGTTATGCTTTGTGTAACTTCGCCCGGATTTTATATTTCTGGTAATCCTCCACATTATCCTGACTAAGTTTCAAACACTATATTACTACAAGTAGGATTGCAAGGAAATCTGCAATCCTCGATATCCATTACCGTTCTTCTATTGAAATACCAATCCGCCACAGCTTCTGCAATGGTCTGTTTGAAAAATCAAGAAAAGGTTAAATACATTGCATGGGCTTGGAGCACAAATGCCGCCATTGATTGATAGGTTAACCTCCAATGAAACAATGTGCAAATTACGGTAACTGTCGAAGCATCTGCGTGTTTACCTTATTGTTGATCCTTGGAGAATGCAAATGCCATTTACTGCTATCCGTCTGGCAATGAGCATAGCATGAATCTATGAACATACCCATACTTTTTTGTTGCTGATATTGTCTTAGTTCCTTTAACATAGAATCTCGGAATCCTGTGAATCAATAAACCAGCAAATGGATGAGCAATCAAGATAGAATGAATAGATTTTGCGTGTGCGCTGTCTCTCATATCTGGTTGCGGTTGTCTCTCCTTGTCATCACTCTTTACTCTAATACTCTAAAACCATATATGTAAATCGACAGTCGAGTGGTTATTACCGTGTATCTTCTCGAGCTGACTTGCGTTACATTTTTTAATGTTGTCTTTACAGTTCGCCCAACTAGAGTCTGACGAATTAGTTGGAAGCATAATGTTTCCGATCTGAATTCAATCAAACCGAAAACGTGAGACGAATAAAGGTTTGCAAATGCATGAAAAATGATGATATGTTACGGTTTCTTTACCTGCCACCAATCATAGACAGGATTTACGAGGAAAACTGGCGTCTTTATGTTCTTGACAAAATTTTGAGGAAATAAACACTGGGATCATAGCAATTCAAAAAAGACACAAGTGTCAGGCGATATTCAGCAGCGAGGAGGAGCACAACATACTGCAAATGCATATATATTTAGTAAGTAAAGAGACAACAAGCAAGGCTTGCCTGAGATGGTTCCATTTTCGAGAGACACTCTTTGTTCAAGCTACGCTCCACATTCTACGATAGAGGTTGATGTCAATCACACTAAATGTTTAATACATAACAGAAAAGCTGTAAGAATACGAATAGGTGTTGAGCTAAAAGCAAACCTGGAGGTTTGCCATATCATGAAAGAAAGATCGCATGGTGCGGCCACCATATATATCTTCCCTATAGTGGCAGAAAGGCACGGTGTGCACAAAGAAGCATAAGTTAGAATGAAGAAATGGAAAAGATACAAGTACTTCAAACATAACGCATTGTACGTATATACATACTCATCAATGAAAAACCCTGCATCTGACAGACATTTCACATCCACTTTTCCAGGAGGAAAAAGTCCTGCGAAACTATCACAATGTATGAGAGCTGACAGTGCACCAGCAGAGCAACCTGTAAGAAAAGCCTGCATGGTATATGTATCGTTAAAATCTATGCGCAAGAAATTCAAATGTTCATCCCAAAAAAAGTTTACATGTCTTCAACGACGGACCTGTTTAGCATTAATCATCCCTAAATTTAGGAGTTCGGACATGATTGTATCCCAGATGAGCTGCCCTCTGAAGAGGAGTCCGGATGGTGTATTCTACGCAAGAAAACACAAAAAAACATTGGAAGTGTTAGTAGCTTCCGGCCATACGTGCATATCAACTTGGATAGTGCACAATGAATATTAACATGAGCACTTAAAAGTTTTGAGTGTAAAATCACCTTATTTTGGATGTTGTGAGCCCCAGAAAATGATGCACCATCACAATAGCGTACTTTTACTCTATTCCAGTTATAGAACTCTACAGAAGAGAAAATACGTATTCATGTCTAAGAAAATCAATACATAAACTTGAAACAGAAAACGAACCATCCGGAACTTGAAACGCGCAATGAATGGGAAGTATGTAAAAATATGTTTTACCAGGGTTATGTGACGGCTTGCTACTCAAAATACCGGCAAAAGCTATTTGTTTCCCCATAAATTTCGATGATCCCCAACCAAACGGGCTGTTCTTACGGTCGGCACATGACTGTTCTGTATTGCACCAGCCACCACCCTTCAAAAGAAAAAAGAAGCCGTTATGAGTGTGCAAACACCAAAAATATATAGCAAATTGCTCTTGCTAACAAGTGGTCCGGTGAAAACTTGTTCAGTAAAATACGAGTTAACCAGTCTGATACTCTGAGGCATTTTAAGCTGGTATATTCCTCCACACTGGTGTCTGAATACACCTTAAAGAAAGTAAAGAGATAATAGAGTTGTGTATACCTCAATGTGAATAAGCCAACTATCGGAACCAGAACCAAAACCTTTGCTGAAATGATATCCAGGTGCACTTCCATCTAGACAAACTATCTCCCAAACATCCAAATATCATAAATAAAATAATAATAATGATGAAAAATAAAAGAAAACAAAATAATTGAAAATAAGAAGCGCAACAAAATCTTCAAACTAAATTAAAAATTGGTTTGTGATAAAAGAAAAATTAACTAATTACATGGTTCATGAAAAAAAAGTTAAATATTAGACTTACCGGCGCCTATTCCGACATCTTTGTTCAACAAAATCAAATTAGGTAGATCGCCCAGAGGGTCTAAGGGTGGAAATAGTGCATTGGCAGTGTTTGTTGTATAAATGATTAATACAACCAAAACAACCGAAAGTTTCATATCTAATTTTTCCATTACAAGATTAATGAAAAGAGTTTCAAACAGAGAATCTGGTACTATTATTTTATATAAATAATAGTACCAGATTCTGTTTAACAAAAATTTCAGAACAAGGAAACTAGATTATTTTTTTCTGAATCATAGAAAATTAGATTTATATGGGAGAAAATATATATAACGGATTAATGCAGCTACCACATGATTAACTATCTAAAGAGTGTACTTATTAATGAATTTAACTGATTTTTTAACGACTTGTGTTAATTGTAACTAAATAGAATTGTGATTATTCTTTATTTAAGCCATGAAAAAGGGTATACCTTGCATTTGTCAATAATATCTCAAATTTCTCAAAAAAGAAAAGGAAAAAAATCTCAAACATCTATCAACGGGAGGTGAACCTATTTTCGACTTTCCTCCCAAATGAAGTCAATAAAGGATATTGAAATATCAAAAGAGCATATATACTGCCACTTGCCACACTGATCAGCTAGAGAATATACACGAGATCGGACTAATCTGAAGTTTTTTTTAGTAACTGTCGAGTAGCAAATGATCATATTTGATTAAAACAGTCATTGTGGAGATAGTAAATGATTAAAATGACCTTTTAAATGTTCTGATTTGAAGAGATTTATTGCACGTCATAGTCATAGTCGAGCGATAAAAACTTGGTCGCTCGATAATATGTTTGTCTAGCGATCAACAGTTTGTCTCCAACGACAAACACTATGTCTCTCACTCATTATTTTATATTTATCTTTCTACTTTTTAATTATTTTAACCAACTTTTATTATACAAGGGTCCTACTATATATATTATAATATCTAAAACCCCACCAAACATATATAGACAGATTTATTATTATTAAGGGTTCCATAAAATATTATTAAATATATCATTCTACTCAAATTTGCTACTTTTATTATAGTGGAAAAACACATTTGTCCATCACGTGGCTGGATAACATTTAAGAGGTGAGCGTAGGACTTGGTCTTAAAGGGTTAATTGTTCCTGCGTCCACGTTGGACGGTGAAAAAAACCACCTTACTATTCAACGGTGAACAATACCCACCTTTAATTTTTCTTAAAACCACAATTGGTGAAAGTAGGGAAACCCTTATATTTTCTTACAAAACTTACCCTTTTTCCACATATTATATGATAACAAAAAAAAGGAAAAAAACGGGATAAAAAATAGAAAAGAAAAAAGAAAAAAATCTACAAGAAAACAAAACTTACAAACACCATTACCAGTCAAAAAGAGAAGACGATTGCAATAGAAGATTCTCCAATTGTTAAGGAAAAAATACATAAGCTTACTAGGGGTATTAGGCTTTCTCTTTTACTAAACAAACAATTATATGTGCAATTGAGATCTCTCAGGATTCATATAAACAAATGGGTATACTTGAAGTACAAAGAACAATAATGGAAAAAATCATACATAAACCTGCTAAAAGTCATAATGATGCAGATGAGCAGGCTATAGCCTATTTGGAGGCTAAAGACCCGAGTGTTGTAATTTAGCTCAAGAAGGATCCATTTTGATTGGAAACGGGCCAAAGAACAAGACATGACATGACTTCATCTCATTGTCTTCAGATTTTAGCCAAATTCCATCATTTAGGGCTTCAAACAGGTGTTTTTGCTATTTTATGATAGTTTTTGTTTTGTTAATAACTTCTCCGTTAGGAGTCCGTTTGGGTCGCCATTTGCGGCAAATAGTTTTATTTTATGAGTATTTTCATTATTTTTGGTCGACCAAAATTTGCCAAATATAACAAATTAGGGTTTGAGTCGGTTTAGGTTTTTTTTCATCCTTTCTTGACTAGCAAGTTAGGGTTTTTCCCCACGTCTATAAAAGAGTTCTCCATTTATTATTTTAAGTAGTTGAATTTGATTAATAAGAATTAATTTATTAAACTTGTTCAAGTTTAATCGATTATTATTTAAAGTCAGGAAACTGAAGTCTAAGTAATTATCGTTGTTCATAGTCGATATTCCTAGGAATATTTGAAGTATGAACAAAACCTCTATTTTCTTTCTTTTCTTTATTATCCGCTACATCAGTTGGTATCAAAGTCAGGTTGATTCGAGGGTTGATAAGATGACACAAAGAGTAGCAATCGGTCAGGGTCGAGGTTGAGGTCGAGAAGGAGGTCCATAAGTTTTTACTACATAACTACATTGGATTGATGTACCAGCAGCTACAAAACCTATGGAAGGGGGCAGCCGATTACACCAAGGAGTTTTACTGACTCATTTCTTTTAATGACTTGTTAGAGTCAGATGAGCAAAAAGTCGCTCGCTATATAGGTGGTCTCCCTCAACAATATCAGGATACACTCAACATGTTTGGTTTCTGCTCTATTTCGGATACACATCATAGATCAAGGCATATAGAGAAACAAGTAGGGCGTAGAAGCTTAAATTTGGGTATCAATGTGGCAGCATCTCCAGCAAGTAACCGTAGTACTTCAACACCTAGTACTGATAGTAAACTTAATTCTTCGTCGACACCAAATAAACCCTAGTTACCACTTTTGGAGGTAGGTGTAATAAGTGCAGAGAATCTGACAACAAAGCCAGTGACTGTCAAAAACAAGAACGAGCAGACAAGGTATTTTTCACTGAAAACGACCGTGAAGAAGATGGTTGGGTAACTGATTATGAAGAGGATCATCAGGATGATTCTGAACCTGTCGATGAAGTAGTTGCTGGAGATAAAAGAGTGAACTTTGTAGTAAGAAGAAGTTGTCTCACTCTACGTAAAGATGAGGGCGATAACTGGTTGCATAACAATATATTTCAGTCGACATGTACGATCGAAGGAAAAAAAATTCGTCTAGTTATTGATCCTGGAAGTTGCGAGAATATTTTTGATGAAGAGGTCGTGAAACGATTCAAGATGGAAACCAAGGCACATCCACATACATACAAGCTTTCTTGGCTTAAGAAAGGGAATGATGTAAAAGTAAAAAAACATTGTTTGATTTTTTTAAATTGGTAACAAATATAAAGATAAAATATGGTCTGATGTTACTAGTATGGATGCTTGTCACTTGTTGTTGGGTCGTCCATGGGAGTTTAACAGGAAAAGTAATTATGACATGTATAAAAATACCTACAGTTTTTTATAGAACAATGTACGTATAGTACTTGTACCCAGTAAAGAGATTGCACCTACACCATCTACTGGAGAAGCTACCAATCTCTTGTCGTTTAAGCAGTTTGAAGATGAGGTAGAAGATGCATGTGAATTTTATGTGTTGATTGGAAAAGAAGAAAAATAGGCTGAAAGTAGTATTCCCATTGCAGCTCAACCTTTAATTAAGGAATTAATGGATGTTTTTCCTAACGAGTTGTCGGACGAGCTACCACCTCTCCGAGATATACAACATCGTATTGATCCAGTTCCTGGATCAAGCGCATTACAGAATGAGTCCTAAGGAGCATGATGAACTTCGTCGTCAAGTGGAAGATTTGCTATAGAAATGATTGATCCGACAGAGTCTAAGTCCTTGTGCAGTACCAGCCTTGATGATTCAAAAGAAAGATAAAACATGGAAAATGTGTGTCGACAGTCGAGCCATCAACAAAATCACAGTCAAATATCGTTTTCCAATTCCCAGATTGGATGACTTGTTAGATCAGTTGTGTGGAGCAAAGGTGTTTAGCAAACTCGACTTGAAGAGTGGGTACCATCAGATCAGAATTCGTGAAGGTGATGAGTGGAAGACTGCTTTTAAAACTCGAGAAGGATTATATGAGTGGCTGGTTATGCCATTCGGTTTGACCAATGCGCCAAGTACATTCATGCGTATCATGAATCAAGTACTAAGACCCTTTATCGGTACTTTTGTGGTTGTTTATTTCGATGATATTCTTCTTTATAGTGCTAACATGGACTTGCATGTTCAACATATTCGAGAAATGCTCTCAGTTCTACGCATGGAGAAATTATTTGCGGCCATCAAAAAGTGTTCATTCATGATAGATCGAGTTCTACTTCTCAGTTATGTCGTCACCAAGGATGGAATCAAGGTAGATGAGTCCAAGGTTGAAGTTGTGAGAAATTGGACTACACATACTACATTACACGAGGTAAGGATTTTCCATGGTTTCGCTTCTTTTTACCGGCGTTTTATTCCCAACTTCAACACCATTATGACACCCAAAGTAATGGTCAAGCTGAAGCAGCAAATAAAACTATTGTCATGAATCTGAAAAAGACTTTAGATGGACATCATAAAAGATGGTCTGAACAACTTCACAATGCTTTGTGGTCTTATCGCACAACAAGAAGAGAAGTCAATGGCGAATCATCATTCCTTCTTAATTATGGAGAAGAAGCAGTTATTCCCACGGAAATCATTCTACCAACTACAAAGACAGAAGCTTGGGAAAAGAATTTGAATACAGATCTAATACTTGAAAAATTGGATGATTTGGAAGAAACAAGAGAGACCGCACTCCAAAAAATGGAAAATTATCAACGAAGATTAGCCAAAGAATACAACAAGAAAGTAAAGTCATGAAACTTTGTTAGAGGGAAATATGTGTTGCGCCAAATTCCGGAATACCAAAGAAATAAGGCAAAGAAATTTGCACTTACATGGGAAGGACCTTAGATCATTCAAGATATTACGGGACAGGGCTCATACCATCGCAGAATATGAACGGAGAAATATTGCGGCATCCATGAAATGCACAATACCTCAAACCATATTATCCGTGAGAAAAATAAAAATGGATCATACAATAACTTCAGTATCATGAGAATGTGCTAATCAATCACATCGTTCATACTAGGTAAAGCGTGAAAAATGCTATCTCTCTAGAAAATCCATGTAAATGTCTATGAGTGTATGACTAATGGATATTTCGTAAGCAAGAGACGCTAAACATGACATTTTACTTATTGTGAAAACATGTACAATCATTCTCTGAATGTACTGCTTTCACAATTAGGACCGCATTATTAACTTCCTTTTGACCGGAGAGAAGTTGATCATGTGATTGTGCCCTCAAAAGTAACTCAAGGTACAATTTTCACCTTGTGGTTTCTCAATTCATACACTCATTATAAAATTTAATTAAATACAAATATTTTTAAAATTAAAACAATTTATTCATATATATATATATCCAAAAATGTATTGTAGATGCAACATCGTACATATAAAAAAGAAGCTTGCATACATATAAAAGACAAAAAGAAATTACTTAGGACGGAAAAATCGGCACTTGAGGAAGGATGCTTGGGGATTTCTTTACGACCATACTCTTTGATAAATCCATCTACCTTTACTCTATCTAGAGTATTATTTAACGCCTTTGCTACCCCAATACGAGCTTCAATCTTCAATCAAAGTTGCTTATAGGTTATTTGGATACTAGTTAAAAAGTATTTTTTTTTTATTTCTAGAAACAAAAAAATCAGAAGTTAGTTTGGGTATACAATTTCGGTATAATTTATAGAAATAGAAAAATTAACTTTTTATAAAACAGTTTTTTTTTACTTTTAACTTCTGGAATTAATTTCTATTTTTAGAAAAACAGAATTATTTCTGCTTTGGTATCCAAATACCTTATTAATAATATATATACATGGTCAAAGTAGTCTAAAAAAGCCAAAATTTAAACTTTTATCCTGGGCTCTTCTTTTTGAAGAATATGATTGACTTTTAAAAGTCGATATCACGGTAATATTGTAAAGTTATTGGAGGATTGTACTCATCTTCATCGAATCAATCGGTAAAAAATACATTTTAGATCATTTATCTCCTTATTTTTTTCATTTTTTTTAGATATGGAAGCTTTCTCGAGAGAATTGGCTTTCCCTATAAGAGACGTTTGCTAAGACGTATAATAAAAGTTGCTAGGAGAGCTCCTAAAAACCTGATTAGATCGGTAAAAATTTATACTTATCCGTATAAAAAAGGACTAAAGCATCCATGTTTAGGAAAAAAAACTACTTTATACCATGTTTCAAGAGACATGACTAAACACTAATTCCTATATTTTTTAAATTCCCTAGCTATAATCTTAACTACACCATTGATAAAGGTATAAATAGTTTAGTAAACACCTGTGTTTTTTTAAAAAGAGATATCACCACTTTCTCAATTTAATTTTAAAAAAATAATATTATCTTTATTATAAAAATGTATAAAGAATATTGAATTACGAGGTAAAGACAAAAATTAGAATGTTTAAAAGTATTATTTCTGATGCAACAAACAACATACAAAGAAAATGAAAGAAAGTCTTTTATGTATAATCATGACTACAACCGATGTATATTTTGGTGTGTAAGGGCATGGCTAACTGCTGAGAACCACCATATTTAACCTCGTCATGCTTTGTGTAACTTCGCCAGGACTTTATATTTCTGGTAATCCTCCACATTATCCTGGCTATGCTTCAAACACAATATTACTACAAGTAGGATTGAAAGGATATCGGACTTCGTCGATATCCATTACCGTTCTCCTATTAAAATACCAATCCCCCACTGCTTCTGCAGGGCTCTGTTAGAAAAATCAAGAGAAAGTTAAATACATTGCATAGGCTTGGAGCATCAATGCCGCCATTGATTGATAGGTTAACTTCCAATGAAACAATGCGCAAATTAAGTTAAACAGTCAGGCATCTGCGTGTTTACCTTATTGTTGACCCTCGGAGAACGGTGCCATTTGACGCTATCCGTCTGGCAATGACCAAAGCATGAAGTTATGAACATGCCCATATTTTTTTGCTGCTGATATTGTCTTATTTCCTTCAAAAAAGAATCTCGGAATCCTGTGAATGATAGTAATAAACAAGCAAATGGATGAGCAATCAAGATAGAATGAATAGATCTTGTGCGTGCGTCGTCTCTCATATCTGGTTGCGGTTGTCACTCTTTACTCTAATACTCTAAAACCATATATGTAAATAGACAATCGAGTGGTTATTACCTTGGATCTTCTCGAGCTGACTTGGGTTACATTTTTTAATGTTGTCTTTACAGTTCGCCCAACTAGGGTCTGACGAATTAGTTGGAAGCATTATGTTTCCTATCTGAATACAATCAAACCGAAAACATTAGACGTGCGTGTTCTGAAAACAAAGGTTTGCAAATGCATGAAAAATGATGATATGTTACGGTTTCTTTACCTCCCACCAATCATAGGCAGGATTTACGAGGAAAACTGGCGTCTTTATGTTCTTGACAAAATTTTGAGGAAATAAACACTGGGATCATAGCAGTTCAAAAGACACAAGTGTTAGGCGATATTCAGCAGCGAGGAGGAGCACAAAATACTGCAAATGCATATATATTTAGTAAGTAAAGAGGCAACAAGCAAGGCTTGCCTGAGATGGTTCCATTTTCGAGATACACTCTTTGTTCAAGCTACCCTCCACATGCTGCGATAGAGGTTGATGTCAATCACACAAAATGTTTAATACATAACAGAAAATCTGTAAGAATACGAATAGGCGATGAGCTAAAAGCAAACCTGGAGGTTTGCCATCTCATGAAAGAAAGATCGCATGATGCGGCCACCATATATATCTTTCCTACAGTGGCAGAAAGGCGCGGTGTGCACAAAGAAGAATAAGTTACAATGAAGAAATGAAAAGGATACAAGTACTTCAAACATAATCGTATTGTACGTATACATACTCATCAATGATAAACCCTGCATCTGACAGACACTTCACATTAACTATTCCAGGAGGAAAAAGTCCTGCGAAACTATCACAATGTATGAGAGCTGACAATGCACCAGCAGAGCAACCTGTAAGAAAAGCCTGCATGATATATGTATCGTTAAAATCTATGCGCAAGAAATTCAAATGTTCACCCCAAAAAAAGTTTACATGTTTCAACGACGGACCTGTTTAGCATGAATCATCCCTAAATCTAGGAGTTCTGCCATAACTGTATCCCAGATGAGCTGCCCTCTGAAGAAGAGTTTGTCTGTTTTATTATTCTACACAAGAAAACACAAACAAAACTGAATGTATTAGTACCTTCCACCGTACGTGAATATCAACTTGGACAGTGCACAATGAATATTTATAAGAGCACTTAAAAGTTTTGAGTGTAAAACCACCTTATTTTCGGCATTGGGATGCCCAGAAAATGATGCACCATCACAATAGCGTACTTTTACTCTATTCCAGTTATAGAACTCTACAGAAGAGAGTATGCATTCATGTCTAGTAAAAGCAATCTTGAAACAAAAAAAGAACCATCCAGAACTTGAAACGCGCAATGAATGGGAAGTATGTAAAAGATGTTTTACCAGGGTTATGCGACGGCTTGCTACTCAAAATGCCGCTAAAAGCCATTTTCCCCATGAGGTTCGAT
This sequence comes from Papaver californicum, assembly GCA_023531435.1. Taxonomy (NCBI): domain Eukaryota; kingdom Viridiplantae; phylum Streptophyta; class Magnoliopsida; order Ranunculales; family Papaveraceae; genus Papaver; species Papaver californicum. The sequence continues at coordinate 147,191 of JAJJMC010001977.1, read as the reverse complement.
GATCCAAAACCAAACGGGTTCTTCTTACGGTCGGTACATGACTGTACTGTAGTGCACATGCCACCACCCTTCAAAAGAAAAAAGAAGCCATCACGAGTGTGCAAACACCACAAATATATAGCAAACTGCTCTAGCTAACGGGGAGTCCCGTAAAAACTTGTTCAATAAAATTTGAGAGTGATTTTTAAAAGCAAGAAAAAACAAGAATTTACTTGTAACTTCTACGATTGTTTTTTTTTTTCGGTATCTAAACAACCTCCTTACTTGATGTTATAGACGGACCGTTGGGTCCATATTAACGTATTGCTTGGAGTGAAATGAAATCCAGAAAGAATGTAAAAAGATAATAGAGTTATGCATATACCTCAATGTGAATAAGCCAGTTATCAGAACCAGAACCAAAACCTTTGCTGAAATGATATCCAGGTGCAGTTCCATCTATACAGACTATCTCCCAAACATCCATATATCAAATAAAATGATTATTAAAAAAATAAAACAATTGAATATTAGAAGCACAAAAAAAAACATCTTCAAATTTATTTATAAAAAAAATTAACTAATTGCATGGCTGGTGAAATTATTTTTTTTTGAAAACTGGCATTACCGGCGCCCCTAGAATTAGGCAACAAACTCAAATCAACAACTTCATTGCCCCATGGGTTTATGGGTGGAACTTGTGCATTGCCAGTCTTTGTTGCAAAAATGGTTAATACAATCAAAACAACCAAAAGTCTCATATTATTTTTCATATAATCCTTTTTTCTGTCTAATTTTTCCATCACAGGATTAACGAAAAGAATTTTCAAACAGAGGATTTTGTACTATTATTTTTAAAAAATAATAGTACTAAATTCTGTTTTTAAAAAGTTTCCAACAAAAAAATTAGATTTATACAGGAGAAATATATAACAGACTAACACACAGCTACCGCATGATTAACAAATTAAAAGGTGTAATTATCAATGGATTTAACTGATTTTTTAACCACTTGTTTTAGTTGTAACTAAATACAATTGTGATGATTCTTTGTTTAAGCCGTTAAAAAGGGTTCACATCGTTTTTTGTCTCCAACATTTCAAAAGAATGATCCCTGATCCGTGAATTAATTTTTATACTTGACATATTTATTTGATTTGTTGAATAATTAACGAATGTTTTTAAAACTTTAACGGATATTTCCATGACCATATGTGTTTAAATTTCGTTTTTCTTAACATAACTCTCAAATAAAATCAAATGAGGATATTGAGATGTCATGTCATCATAGCACTATTTTGGTCGATGATGTTGCCATAAATTTAGTTAGCTTTGTGTATTGCTTCAAGGATATATTGTTTCCATAATTAACTAAGATTGTCGAAGGTGAAGTTATATTTTGGTTTCAGCGTAACTAAGAGTCATCCGGCTGTATAGAAAAGAAGGGTTAGAATTTTTTGAGGGGGCGTCGGTAATTTGAAGCAGAAAGATTAGTGGTTTTTGGAAAGGTGACGACGGGGAAAAAGGGAGTTACGGTGACATTCAGATTTAAAAAGGATAGTTGAGTTGGGATCAATGGTTTTGCAGCTAGAGGAAGGGTAATTTTTTACTGGTTTCAATTTAAATTCTATTTGCGACAGTTCATTTTTTTTTCAATGATAAATGTAAATATATATATATATTTGCATCTTATCAGTTGAGTTCTTATAAAACTTTTCTTTTGCCTAATGGGATATTAAGCAATTAAGAGATGGAAAACCTAGAACTTTAAATGAAATCTGACAAGAAAACTCTCATGAATTCATATCATTAGTAAGCCTGCTAAACAAGCAGCACGGCCATAGGAAACCAAAGATACAAAATGAAATTTTTAATTATTTTTATTATTAAACCCTAGAGTAAGACTTTTGTCTTGTATTGAGCATTTGCAAGTACTGGTTGGTTATGGCAATTGGTGCTGCATCATACAATGGAAACAAATCATGAAGTGTATTATGGTCGTGATCTTGGTTTTCCATTGAAGGTAAATATTAACTAATATATAATCTGGATGATGCCGTTAGTTTCAGTAATTTATCTTGTTAAAAATACTGTTCATTAGCTATGTTTATTAAATTCATATTTTGATGATATTATGATAATTGTACATTTATTGGAATGATTACTGGGCTGCGATGGGCAGCAATCCTAAAGATATATTTGATCATGATTATTGGCTTGCGGTTCATGGACAGCGGTCCTTAAAAATATCTTTAATTATGATTGTTGGGCTATGGTTTATAGGCAGCGATCCTTAAAAATATTTTTGATCATGATTATTAGGTTACGGTCCATGGGCAACGGTCCCTAAAAATATTTTTATGATGGTTATTGGGTTGTGGTCCATAACAGTGAATCCGAAGATATTTTGATCATGACTATTGGACTGCGGTCCATGAACAGTGATTCCTGAATACCTAGTTAACGGAATACGAATTCTTTTTAAGGGGAAAGATTTAATTTTGTTTATTCAGACAGGCTCGCAGAGTATGTACATAACTTTTCTAGGGTATTAGCGGACCCACCGGTGAATTGGTACTTTCATGATTTGAACCAGCTTCTCCGATAAGAGTACCTTTAACGGTTTTGACCATGTGTTAGATTGATGATTTCATATCTGGTGCATCGTTTGATAAACTACGGTCGTGCTTGATCCCTTTGGATAAGTGGACAGTCGTTTGGCGGTTTATCAAAAGATAATTAATCTTAGTTTCAAAGTCGTAAAATAATGTACTATATTGAGTTAACTGTTAATAGTTTTTATTTGGTGATAGATTTTGGTATGATTCTTTTTGTAATATATATGCAAAACATTTTCTGAAACGTTTGGTGCAAATTTTAGAATTAATGAGTTGCTTAAGTATTTTCAAACTAATTTTTTATACCGATAATCAATTCAGAAAACGTCTGTCATTTTTAAATATCGTAGATATCCAATTTTTAAATTATGATCCGTTGATTTTTAGAGTTTTGTTCCTTTTATAAAAATTTAGGTTTACCTTTTATCTTTCTAGAATGATAGACCTTTTTCCATTTAGAGTTGTTTCTAATTTGATATAAATTTTTCAAAACCGAATATTAGAATTTCAGATTTTTGTTGTGATGGTCAACTTTGCGTTTGACCTTAGTCTTAGGATATTTATCATGACCCATAAATTCTTGAAAATTCACATCCTATAAATATTTTATAAAGGTTTGAAATATAATACTATAATTAACATTTTTCAAGTTTATATGAAGACCGTAAAATTATAAGAGTGCACAGTGGTCGTTTTCATTTTTAAAAATTATTGTTGAAAACTTATTTTTATAGAATGAATCATTAGTCTTTAACGGTGAATCTAATTTTTATTGCAATATTTAATGTCTTGTGTTTCTAATGGTTTTAAAATATCAATTAAAAAACGGTTAATTTTGCGTAGTAATTTCCTAAGTATCTGCTACAATAGAAAAGTTAATACTCATAAATAATGTTTGGCCAAATAAATCACTTAATAAACTTGAGCTTAGTTAGTCGGACTTCGACTATGGTATTAAAGTAGCAACTCGGATTTTTAGGCATAGGATTTGAGTCAGAATCCGGGCCCAAAAATTGGGGTGTTATACATGAACTTTTTAATGGAGAGATTTTTCCAATAAAATTGCTAATGATGTTGAAGATAAGCTAGAAATCTTAAAAACCAATGAGGAATCAACCAACGGTAACTAAGAAGAGACTTAATTAGTTTACTCCTTTTTATCATTGTTTAAGGATGAGAATTAGTTTACGAAGTACTTTATTAATTTTTTTTTACATTACTATTTCATGTTTATCATCTATCAATTCATGAAGTTTATTTTATTAAATATTGGTTCATGATGATATTTGTAATACTTGATATTTATTGATTATTGTCTATATATTGTTTGGTTTTTATAAAATAGTTCTTAGTCATTTTTATCTCTCTCGATCATTGACAGGAATAAAAAATTGTACCTGACTTTAAATTCTACGATCGTATATGACTAGGGTATAACATGATCTTATGAGAATTATATCATAAAAATACGTTCTTTACTTTTTTTTCGAAACTGACTAAGAGGGGTAAATTTTTGAGAAAGATTTTTTTTTTCTTAAAAGTAATGTTGATTTCTTTTAAATATTTAAGACCATTATTTTAACTTTTTTATTCTTAACTGGCGAGAAGTGGAAAAATATTGGATACATATTTACGTATAAATTTTTTAATGTCCAAAAAGACCATTTTGCTTAAAAACTTCGCTCGTGTTTCTTTATTAATTTGAGAATAACATCAAATGGGGGGTTCAATTCTGAATTTGTGTTTAATTACCATATCTTTATGGAGAGTGCGGCTTTGGAATTTTAAGACAGAATAAAATGTTTATATACTATTTTCTATATCTCGGAGTTGAGGGTTTGGATTTTTTAAGTTTTTGGTGTCTCTGGCGATATCTTCTTTCTGTTGTCATGCACTTTTGTTGCATCTTCATGTTATATAATGGTTTATTGATGTACTTAATCACCCTATAATTATAGTTTGCTATTAATGAAATAAAATTCTTTTATTGAAAAAAAAGGACCTCACCAATATTATTATAGTAAAGTAACGAAGTTGGTGAGATATCGATGATCTGAGTTCAAAACTCTCCAACAACGGCTCATTGTTTATCGTTCCAAAAAAGAAAATTAGGGGCTAGAAATGACATAAAAACATATTCGGTATAAGGAACTGAAGACTAGGTAATCTAATTTCCAAGGAATGAGCCAATCACCTTACCAACCAGGGAAAACTAACTTTTTATAATTAATACAGTATTTTTGATTTTTTTGAATCCGATTTCCTACAAAATAACAGATTTTTATTACACTGGTCCAATACTGTAATGAAATTAGATTTCAGTATAAAACAAAGATAATTAAATTATCTCAACTAAATATTAATATTTTTAAATTTAAATTCAATTCTTTAAAATCCATCCCATAACTAAATTTTTAAGATTTTGATTCTTCCCACCAAACCAAGTGTAAGGTCACAAGAAGATCATCATAAATGGGTCCATAAGGCCCATATACGAATCCGGTTAAACCGAACACCATCCAGATTCGGGACTTGGGCAATGTCCGCAAGGACATACTTTACACATGGTCACAAGGTCGACTTTCGCTAGCTACATACATATGAAAAAGGTTTCCCGTAACCAAATTCTACCCGCTACAATTTGTAAACAGAACAGAAAAATTCCCAAATTCTCAGTGTTAGGGTTCCACTTGTTCTTGTGAAATCTTGCTAAACCAGTGACTGAAGAAACCCCAAATTCTTAGTGTTAGTGAAGATTAGAAAGTTTTCTTGAACTGTTCTTGATCATGGAGGAAAAATTAGCAACAGTAGCAGTGGATGAAAGAAGTGAAAGGAAACACCCACCATTACCAAATCTAGCAGCACCATGGCTAGTAATACCATTTGAAGAAGAAGGTAATAAGCAAAACCAAGCTTTTTATAACATTTGTGAACCAAACAACAAACATTTAGAAACTCCATACATTAATTGAGTGGTGGTAACACTTTTTTTCAGAAACCATCTCATCAAGGATGGTTAGTTATTCTTGGTGATGATAAATGGAAATGGAATCGTCCGGTTTGTTTTATGTTGAACCCTTTATCATTAGAAAGTATTCAGTTACCTAATATGAAAAAATTCCTTGATGATATAGATGATGATGACGACGACTATTATATTTACGATTGTGTTTTGTCCTCACCTCCGCTGAAAAATGGTAGTGCTAATCTTGTTAGTGATAATGATGATTCAATGGTTTATTTCCTTGTTTGGGGACGTGTTGGTTTAATTGTGTATTGTCGCGTTGGTGATGCAAATTGGAGTACATTAGAGATTTCTAAAGTTTATGTAGCTGACAAGCGTGCAAAATTGATCTTTCATTTCGAAATATATCAAATTTTCCCAATTTGAACAATCTTTCTTTTCTATCTTCTCTTGATATGAATTCTAATGATGGACTCAATTTCGAAATCCCTGTAGAACTTCTGAATTTAAATTCACTTTCTACTCTCTACCTGTCTGCTTGTGGATTACAAGGTTCTATTCCTTATCTTCCTCAACTTAAAAAGCTTGATGTTAGTTTGAATCCCAATGTTACTAGTACGTTTCAACATCAATGGCCTAAGCTTCAAAAACTTTCCATATCAAGAACTAACGTGAGCGGATCATTCCTGAATTTTGTTTCATTTGCGCCAACGAATATGATTATAAATTATCCAGCCAATAACCAAATGAAAGAACCCAAAATATAAACAATAAAAAGTAATTATTGATTTTCTTGGTAGTGAAAATACCTTTGATTTTATTAAGCTTGATTTCTTATTGGAATTTCTCATAAAATCGGTTATTTAAAAAGGGTATTCACTGTTAAACCTTATTAAATTACTTTTTCTAGATCTTACGGCGTTAGGGAAAAGATAGTGGATCTAGAACCATACAACACCTTCGATTATGTAGACATATTCTACATAACTAACTTTTTATAGACCAAATCTATATAACTAACTTTTTTTTATCAACAACACAGTAAAAATCTAATTACTCAAACTTAAAGACATACCAAATCATCAGATTATAGATCAAAAATATTTGTAAATTCACTGATTGTTAACCCTTATCTATTTTATATACCAAATCAAAATAAGTAAGTCTTTTTATCAACCAAATAGTAAAATCTTTATGGCCCAAACTTAATTGAAAAAAAGAAGGGAGAAAATTATACTTACTACCGTTTTCCAAAATTTTAATGGCCCAAGCTTACGTTTTTTATTATGAATTATTAAAAAAAATAAAAAATTACGTATACAAAAATATTCAAAATCATTAAAAAAACATATGCAAAAAAATAGATTATATCATTTAAGAATAATTATATGTATAAAAGAAATTCATTAGGGAATGCTTATATACAAAAAGTAAAAATTATATCATAGAAAATTGTGTTTTTAGCACATGAAACACTTTTTTATTTTTAACTTAGTATTAATGCACATAATAAACATATTAAGATAATATAAACACATTAATATGAAGGAGTTTTTAATAATTTTTTAAATAACTTTTTTGTAATACGTGTGTATTAATAGAATAATCTACAAGTATGTTTTGTACATACGTACAAAACATATCTGAGATTGAGGATTTTTTAATGAGAATCATGAGATGGGCTATTCTTTATTAGGGTTCCAAAAGAGTTTCCTCTGAGATTTTGTTTTAGAAGAAACAAAAGAGAAAACAAAAGTCATTTGATATAACCACTAATATGGGATTGATTTGAAGAAAATGTGAGCCAGAGGAAGAGATGGGTCATAAATGGTCTGCAAGATTCTTTCTATTCGAAAACTTTCTTTAGATAGTAATAATATGGGGTTTTTTATAAAATGCATATGTATGAAACTCTCGTTTATAAAATAATCTCATTTTTTAGAACATTAATAAAATGGGCGCAGTTTGACCTTTTCCATCCAGTTTTTTTTTAAAGTTAACTTCCGTTAGAGATTAAGTATCACTAAATCAGCTATTGGAAAAGACGTTAAAACCATTGAATCATGTGAAATAGGTCCAGTTAGAACAATGATGCTATGTTCTGCTCCTGGTCAGCTAGATCCACCAATCTAATAAAATTACTTGACCCAAATACGATATTAACAACTGTAAAATCGTCTTCCTTACCAGGAGGGAAATAGTGCGCAAATCTACAATTATCTGGACACCTACGTCTATCAAATTTGCATTTCACACAGGCAGGAATGTTCACCATCTACAAAATCACAACATATTTGATTAGTGTTTTCATATTGAATAGACACAGAATTGGTTAAACCCTCCCCAACGTTAAACATTACAACCACTTATACAGAACCCAGTTTCTCAAACCTTCAAAATTAACAATGAAAATCCCTTAAAAATCAAAACCAAAATTTTGTTATAGATTGATAAGAACACAAATACCCTACAAAACCCAAACCGCAATCATACATATTAAGAACTAATCAAATAAAATCACCAGGATCCATTTGAAATCATCATACAAGATTGAAAACCCAATTATGAACTATATAATAATATCAAGAACAAGAAAAATTCGGAGCAAACCATTTTTACAGAAACCCTAATTAACTAATTTGAGAATTTCTTCACTTGGTACTTCAATTCTCATTAAACCCATCTCATATTTCCCCCTTAAATCACCAATTTCAATCTTTTGAATCTTCTCAAATGATTACACAAAACCTTAATTCTAATTGCTTCTCAATTCATAATAGTAATGGGTAGATTTGTAATTATGCCCATCAAAATCTCATCTCTTCAGATGATAAATTGACCAAGTAAACGAGATTTTACCAATTTGGTGGGCCCTGACGGAATTACTAACGGTTGGGGCATTTTATTAAAGTTCAATAAAACAAGAGCATTTTATTATATCGGTTGTTAATAGTCTTCCATTTTATTAAAAATCCCTAATAATATAACATGAATCATACCAAGTTGCATATCGAAGCTCCATAACTTTATTGTGTTTTTTTCAATTTCTGAAAACTCAATCGGAGGAAGTGCTTCATTGATATCTTTGATTAACAATCTAAACCTAACAACCATAGACCTGAGCTCAAATAGGCTAAAAGTTGTTATAGATCAAACTTTCATCTGTACTCTAAATTTAAACTAAAGAATTTCGTTTTACCATCATCCCTACTTTCATCTGTGACATGAGTAATCTTCAGCTTTTGAATTTGTCTCATAATCACATAACCGGAGTCATACCTTCTTGTATCTCCAAACTCAAAAAGCTAGACAAATTTGATATATCAAACAACCAAATTGACGGCCCTCTGCCTAATCCACTTCAACCTTTTTTGATGTATCAAATAATAGACTCACGGGTGAAATCTCAATAGGAACCGAAAATATAATTTCTACATTTACGTCCATCAATCTAGATGGCAATGAACTTTACAGTTCAATTCCCTCTTCTATATGTTCAAAAAGTTCAATATCTTCTCTTCAAATTATTAACCTCTCAAACAACAAATTCTCAGGGGTTATACCTAATACCTTAGGGTATTGTAGAGATCTTGTATCGCTAAGCCTTGGGAAAAATAATCTCACAGGAAATGTTCCAAATGAGATCGAACAATTAGAATCATTTAGTTTTCTTCAACTAATACCTTAGGGTATTGTAGAGATCTTATGGCCTGGGTTGAAGCTTCATCCTAAGCTTATAAAGCTTACTTAAATAAGCGTTAGGGGTGATGTAATTTTATATAGTGGTAAAAAGAGGTTCGATTCTCGAACTTGTGAAGGTAATGATTTTAGAAAATAATGATTCTAGTTAACTCTAGAAAATTTCAGGAGTAAGAAAAAGACTAAATAACCTAAAGATGATTTTTGAATAATTTTAAAAATACCAGGAATCAGGAATCCGGTAATTCTAACAACCTATGTGATTAATCAGATAATTCTTTTTAAATTAATTGAAGCCCAAATAATTGCCAAAATTGGTTTTGTTATGCTAACAAACAGAGGTAAATCACAAGCATGGACTATCAAAATTAATTAACTAAGCATAATCCATCAAGCAAAAGCACAACTGTTGAAAGAAAACCGTTTTTACTATTTAAAACTATGCAATTCTAACAACAAAAGAATTATAAATAATTATTAGAAAATAATTAAATCACATAAAATTGAGAAAAATACCTTATCCATCATCCCAGTAAATAAACTTAGCCCATGGTGAAGAAAACTTGCTCAAAAGATCTTTTCATTGCTCAAAAAGTTGATTACAAGGTGAAATAATAGTGCAACAGCTGAACAGATACGTTTATAAATGTTGCAAGAGAGGCTTCAGCTGTAACAGAAAGTATTCTAAGCAACAAAGATTTGAAAGAATAGGCAACAGGAGCAGAATGTAACACTGGATATGCAACGTATATAGATGTTACAAGATCGTCTTCTTCGGTGATGGTGGATGAAGAACACGCCGGCCGGAGCAGCAGCAGGTCACCGGCGGCGACCGGAAGTGGCCGGAATTTCTCTGATTTCTTCTCTAGGTTTTCGTCCTCGATTTTCTTGGCTTCTCTTGGTTTATATAGATAGTAGAAACCCTAGAGAGAGTTCTAAACCTAATAGAACTCTCTAGAACTGCCCACAAATCCCAATCTTAATCGAATCATGATTCCGGCCAAATACATGATTTTTAAGCTGATTTTACGGGATCTTTTGATGTTTATGACTTGCGTGAGATAACTATGAGTGTTTAGAACAATCTGGAAGCAACAAAAACTTGTTTCTCACGCGAATTGAAAGTGGCCAGTTGATGCAGACGAATTCCGATCGGTCCCGTGCTGAGTTGACTCGGTCAACTCGGGTTGACCGATTTGACTCGGGTTTGACCCGATTTGACCGAGTTGACTCGAGAGTACCCCTTATCCACTTATAGGGTGCCAAATAACACTTGTCCTTGGGGTGCCTTTATCACTTTTTGAGCCAATTTTTCCACAAATCTTTATTCTTCTACTGTACCTACAAAAGCATAAAAACACGTAATATTTGCAAAATCGAATACTAAGTTAATAGAAACTAAGGTACAATTTAGACACTAAAATGTGTCTATCAAATACCCCCAAACTTACTATTTTGCTAGTCCTCGAGCAAACTAATAAAATAAAATCCTAACTCACTTTCGCAGGAATCGCGACTACATTTGGCATATGTAGTAAGCCGTTAAACCCCTAGGTGTCCCTAGTGGACGAGTTTTGTCTCGTGAGGGTTTACAAGAGGTATACCCACAAAACCTGCACTCCAAATTTTAGCTACTCGTGAACGATTAAGGATAGACACTAAACAAGCTATTTAGTTGGCTTACTCAATTCTTCGGCTATGGGAATCATTACCCGATATGAGTCCAATTGCTGTACACGAGTGTTTACTCAAGCATACTAAAATTCATATATAAGACAACAGAGCTCTACTCAGATAATTGTTCAACCACAAGACTCAGAATCTATCCCAATTAATCACATGAAAAGATTTAGAAGATGGACATAGAAATATGAAGGTTGCACATGTTGACTAAGGTGAACGGTGTTTCCCATATCTGTCTGAAGGTCAGTGCAAGGATGAATCCTAATAGATTGAGATATATGGTCTTAAAACTAATACTAATATCGACTCAACTGGTATATACAAGGGTCTCAGCGATCGATTTATTGAAAATAAAACGATAAATATATTGACAACATGATTGGATCAAATTGAATCCAAGCGCATGGTTCTTATCAGCATCTTACGTGATAGTTCCCATGGATCCTGCGTTCCACGCTTTCTTAGGCGACGGAGACAGGGAGAACACACACATATTGCTATCAAAGTGTCAATATTGTTTTTTTTTTTTTTTTTTTGTCTCAAAATAAAGCAAGAATCGGGCTTGATCTCAAACACTTTATTTCATCCTAGCGGCGATAACAATTTGATACTGGGCCCCACCAAATCACTTAGAGAAACACAAAATTGTAAAAGTAAAAACAGAAAGTGATATGGTCGAGATAGACTCCGAGATGTGGTGACAACTATCATGTTATTTTCTAACACCTGAACTCTGTCCTTTTATGGATAGACCATTTAACTGGGCACACCAATTCCTATAGAAAAAGAGCTAAGTTTCTATCTACCTAGAATGGTTAGTGTCACCCTGAAGTGTTCACAAGCTTCTAAATTCTAGAGCTTTATTATTTCACTAAAAAGTTTCTCCCTTACCCCCAAACTTAAATCAAACAGTGTCCTCAATGTTTCTAAAGATGAATGATTAAAAATACGAACCAGGAGAAACTGTTACCACTTCACGAAAAGGACTTAGGGAAAGATATTACCGTGTTGTAAGAGCATGGGTTACCTCCCAAGAAGTGCTAAGTTTAAAGTCTTCAGCCAGACTAGGAAAGAATTAGTCACCTCATGAAATCATATGGCAATAATCGGAACAACTGTGGGTCGTCTGAATCAAATAATGCTATCACAAAGAGAAAACTACAACATGCCAAGAAAATGAACAAACCGAGCACACCCTTATCTAGTTTTCTGTTTAAGACAACTACTTCTAGCTATGGTTCAGGTTCAGGGTCTATAAAAGGGTCTAAATAAAACATTTTCATGGATTGGATTTTCTCATAGGCATGATCAACAGGATCAGGTTGTAAAGTCTGGAAAAACTCAACTAAGAACTTAGAAGCACATAATAATAACCTGAATAATTGTGGATCCTCAAAGTCAATCAGATTTGACCCACACAGTTGACTACTATGAAGGTGATCATTCTTAAGCAAATGTGTCGATTCCCTAAAGTAATTAGGTTTAGTCTTAAAACTTAATAAGTGACACATTTGAAATTCTAACGTTCCCACATATGGAAGAAAATATTTTGGTGGGAAAACAAAGTCAATCTGGGTATTATCTCCTAGGTAAACCACATCGACCAGAGGATGGGTTTTTAACAACTGAACTTCTTTATGGACATGATTAGGTTCAGGAAACAGTTCTTGAAGATAATCTCTTAATATGGTAGAGGCACAAACATCAAGTCCCAAGTGAGGGACTTCTAAAAGAGTCAAAGGTAAAGCAAAGGGAGAATGATAATCACCCCCAAACTTACAATTTTGGGTGTCTCTAGATAGACTAGTCATAATTTCCTTAATTTCTAGATCATCAGACTCTCGAAAATTGTCAATTGCTTCTTCTAAGTTATAATCAAGTGGTGCATCCTCACTCATATTTAAAATCTCTACGGGTCTATCTTGGTTATCTACAACTATTGTTTCTAAATCGTTGGACTCTAAAATAGTATTCTCAGGATAAACCCGTTCCTCTAAACCATTATCGGTTTCAAAACAAGAGAGTTCTACATCGTCTAAAACAGTGATATCTCTAGTCAAATCCTCTTCCTTTTGAATAGGTGAATAATCATTAAAATTATTTGAATTTGAACTAGAAATAACACTATCATCATGAAGCACAATTGGAGTGGCAGTTTCCTGATCACTCTGCGTGTATATTTCAAGTTCTTCATCAACACTATCCTTATCATCATAATAACATGAAGATGTTTGAACCTCGTCTAAATAAGTTGTATTACCAATTCTATCCTCGTCCTCTTGACTAGGTGAATAATTATCAAGGGTAGCACTATATTGGCAATTAAGATCATTTTGAGCAATATTATTATTTGCATACATTTCATTCACACTTAATACAAACCTTTTTGTACTCTCAGTCAACTCCCTGGGGGATTCTTTTAGAAAATCAAATGGATCATAACGGGTACTGGTTTGCAACTGCTCATGTGATTCTTCTAGAGGCATACTAGGTTCATGGGGAGTACTAGATTGCATCTGCTTTAGGGCATCCCTCCAAGATAACGAACTCAAATCATCATTGGGAGCACTAGATTGCAACTGCTCGTGTGATTCTTCTAGAGGCATACTAGGTTCATGATGAGAACTAGGTCGCAATTGCTCTAGGGAGTACTAGATTGCATTTGGTTTAGAGCATCCCTCCAAGACAAAGAACTATAATTTTGCTCACTTTCATGTTCATAAGACGGGTGTATGTACGAATAGTAATTGGGATCACCTTGGTATGAGCAGTAACCTCTAAAAGGTTGGTGGTGGTCCCGACTACTATCCATACCATGATGATAGTATGGATAATGTCTAGTTTGAAATTCAGTCGGATATTCATTGTATTGGTCCTCATAATACCAGTTCGACATTTTCTAACAAAAACTTCCTAATATATACAAAAATAAACTCTAAAAATAAATCTTACCGGAAGGGGTTCTAAACATACACAAGCAAGGCTGACTCAACCAAATCAAACCTATTGAATCTAGCAAACAAAAAGCATGATGGTTCCACTTATTTGTTTCTAGACCAGCTTTTATTCTTTCAAAAGGCAACTGGTTACAATTTTAGCAAACCTCTTAGAACGATCCGAATTAGATTAAGTCTAAGAGAAACAAGATAAGCTCTAAGGAGCTTTGATAACCCTGTCTCTTTGGCACTTTTCCCTGGGTTACAAGGCGGCTCTAATCAACTTAAAATAGTCTTCCTGAACTTCGAGTTAGGATACTAAAGTAACCAGTACAGTCCTTTTGAACGATTTTACAATAAGCTCGATACCCTGTAGGTCTCTTTCTAGTCAAAATTTTAAGGTTTTAGGTTCGCGTTTGGTAACGTGTTCCTAAAGCGGGCAAGAAGGAAACGGTGATGAAATCCGAGTCCTTATCTTGTATGGCCAGTTCTTGCCCTTTACTAGAAAAGTAAAACCGTATTCAATTCCTCAACATATATGCATACGAAGGAATACAGTAAACCCACTTGCAGGGGATTCGTGGGTTGATCGAGTCTTACCTCCCGTACCAGACGGGGGATGATTCAGTTGTAGTCGACTCGGGCCACCGACTCCTGTGTCAGTGTGCGAACCCAAGGAGCCGAGACATATCGTAATTGTCGTCCTTCCCTGTAGCAGTTTATATTTAATAATACCCTTCCGTAGGGTTTAAAAATAAAAAAGAGTCCAAATGTCCAAAGAAAGTCCAAAAAGTGTCCGAATATAAAAGAAAAATTACATAAATAATAAAAACCCTAATACAATTTTCTAAACGAATTAAAACTAATTAAAATAAACTAAAAATCTAATTAAGAAAAATAAAATCTTCGATCTTCTTTTTCGTTCTTTAAGCTTTTCCCTTTAACTCCAAGTCTTTAGCTTTAATTCCAAAATTTGGCTTACTCCCTTTTCGATCCAAAATCCAACCTGTAGCAAAAAGAGAAATACCAAAAGAAACGTAAAATAGAACAAAGTAAAATAATAAAACTAAAAATAAATCTAAAACCCTAAACCTAAAAACAAGTCCCCGGCAGCGGCGCCAAAAATTGATGTGATTTAGAATAGTGGTAAAAAGAGTTCGTTACTAGACTTGTTAAGATAATAATTTTAGAAAATAATAGACTTAACCTAATTAAATAAAACAAAGCAAAATAAACTAGAGACGATTTTATCAAAGATGGAGAAAACCAGGAATCAGGACTCAGTTATTTCCAATAAATTATGTGATTAATCATGTAATTCTTTTTAAATAAGTTAAGCTCAAATATTGCCAAAATATGATTTTATGTAAACAAGCAGAGGTAATCACAAGCATGGGACATCAGAGGTTGTCAACCCAGCATGACCCATCAAACAAAAACACCACTACTGAATGAAAACCACATAATATTAAATTAGACTTACCACATAATATTGAGGGAAAAACCTCCTCCATCATCCCAGTAAATGTACTTAGCTCATGGTGAAGAAAACTTGCTCAAAATATCTTTTCATTACTCCAAAAGTTGATTACAAGGTGAAATAATGCTGCAACAGCTGAACAGATACGTGTATAAGTGTCACAGAACAGGGTTCAGCTGTTACAAAAAGATATAAGCAACAAAGGAGGGAAAGGAAATAGCAACAGGAGCGGCAGAGAACTGCAACACTTGTAACTGTTACCATGTCTTCTTCTCAGGCGGAACAACACTTGAAGAATAGCTGCCGTATCGCGCCGGATCGCTGCCTAGTTTCCGTGTCTTCTTCTCAGGCGGAACAGCACTTGAATTGGTACTTTCATGATTTGAACCAGCTTCTCCGATAAGAGTACCTTTAACGGTTTTGACCATGTGTTAGATTGATGATTTCATATCTGGTGCATCGTTTGATAAACTACGGTCGTGTTTGATCCTTTTGGATACGTAGACAGTCGTTTAGCGGTTTATCAAAAGATAATTAATCTTAGTTTCAAAGTCGTAAAATAATGTACTATATTGAGTTAATTGTTAATAGTTTTTATTTGGTGATAGATTTTGGTATGATTCTTTTTATAATATATATGCAATACATTTTCTGAAACGTTTGGTGCAAATTTTAGAATTAATGAGTTGCTTAAGTATTTTCAAACTAATTTTTTATACCGATAATCAATTCAGAAAACATCTGTCATTTTTAAATATCGTAGATATCCTATTTTTAAATTATGATCCGTTGATTTTTAAAGTTTTGTTCCTTTTATAAAAATTTAGGTTTACCTTTTATATTTCTAGAATGATAGACCTTTTTCCATGATCTTATGATCTTATGAGAATTATATCACAAAAATACGTTCTTTACTCTTTTTTCGAAACTGACTAAGAGGGGTAAATTTTTGAGAAAGATTTTTTTTTTCTTAAAAGTAATGTTGATTTCTTTAAAATATTTAAGACCATTATTTTAACTTTTTTATTCGTAACTGAAGAGAAGTGAAAAAATATTGGATACAAATTTACGTATAAATTTTTTAATGTCCAAAAAGACCATTTTGCTTAAAAAGTTCGCTCGTGTTTCTTTATTAATTTGAGAATAACATCAAATGGGGGGTTCAATTCTGAATTTGTGTTTAATTACCATATCTTTATGAAGAGTGCGGCTTTGGAATTTTAAGACAGAAAGAAATGTTTATATACTATTTTTTATAGCTCAGAGTTGAGGGTTTGGATTTTTTAAGTTTTTGGTGTCCCTGGCGATATCTTCTTTCTGTTGTCATGCACTTTTGTTGCATCTTCATGTTATATAATGGTCTCTTGATGTACTTAATCACCCTATAATTATAGTTTGCTATTAATGAAATAAAATTCTTTTATTGAAAAAAAAGGACCTCACCAATATTATTATAGTAAAGTAACGAAGTTGGTGAGATATCGATGATCTGAGTTCAAAACTCTCCAACAACGGCTCATTGTTTATCGTTCCAAAAAAGAAAATTAGGGG
>JAJJMC010001977.1:91590-120280 GCA_023531435.1 Papaver californicum | reverse complement strand
GAAACAAGATAATGGCAAAGCAATACACATTCCGTATAATAAGCAAAAAATTGATATGATATCATATACGGAAAAAAATGATACAGATTTGAACGTAGCAATCAATAAGAAATTGTGCAAGAGAGTTCGGAACCATGAGGTCTTTAAGTTCAAGGAAGACAAGCAGAATTATGGGAAGATTGGATGGCATGTCCCTTGACGTTTTCTGCACAAGAAGTAAACCAAGAAATTGAAATGCATAATGGTCCTCTTGTGCTAACATTATTGATGTCAGGATGGAATGTAAAGAAAATACTCTTGGATGGGGGAAGCTCGTTAAATGTGTTGTTCTATAATACATTTTGTAAAATGGGTTTTAAAGAAGATCAGTTGATTTTGTCGCGATACATCATCTTTGGGTTTAATGGTTTAGCTTCAAAACCAAAGGGAGATATCGATCTTGAAGTTTCAGCTGGACCGATCAATGTTCTGAAAAGGTTTAGTTTCGTGGATGCACCATCACCATACAATGCTATAATCGGAAGACGATGGATTCATCAACTGAAGGGAGTAGTATCAACTTACCATCAATATTTGCGGTTTCCGACAACGCAAGGAGAGATGGAGATAAAGGGTGATCAAGAAGATGCCAAGTTTTGTATAATGGCAGAGATAAAAATGAATGAGGAACGGGAGCATTTACAACATGAAAAGAAAAAAGAACGAAGAGACAATGCAAAGGAGGGAGAAGTAAATCAATATTTAGAAAAGAATGCAAAAAATAAAACAATAAGTGAGAAAGGAGAGAGCAGTCAGAGTCAGGAAAAATTGATAAACCAGCACCATGAAGGGACGATGTAGCAACTAAAGGGGACCCCAACTCCAATTGGGATTCCAAAACCAATTTTCACGCCAATAGAAGAAACAAAAATAATCAATATTGGCACTGCAGAGTTGCCCAAACAAGTGCGAATTGGGACATTAATAAGAATGGATTTGGAACAACGGTTAATTAATTTGCTTGGTGAGTTTGTAGATATATTCGCTTGGAGAATGGAGGATATGCCGGGGATCGATCCCAGCATCGTACAACACGAATTAAAAATACGTTCCGATGCAATTCCATTTCGACAACGGATACGAAAGGTCGCAGCAGAATACCATGAGCCAGTGGAAAAAGAACTAATAAAACTTTTAAATGCAGGGTTCATTCGGGAAGTATGTTACCCCACATGGATTTCTAATATGGTGATTGTCCCGAAAAAGAATGGTGGAGTAAGAATTTGTATAGATTTTACTAATCTAAACAAAGCATGTCCAAAGGATAGTTATCCGCTCCCGAACATCGATCAGTTAGTTGATGCTGTTGAAGGACACGAGATGTTATCATTTATGGATGGACAATCTGGATACAATCAGATAGCACTAGCAGAAACAGATCAGGAACACACATCCTTTTTCACTCCACGGGGATTGTATTGCTACACTAGAATGCCATTTGGATTACGGAATGCAGGGGCAACATATCAGCGATTAGTGGATGCAATATTCAAACCATGGATTGGGAAGACTTTGGAAGTTTATGTAGATGATATGCTAGTAAAAAGTAAATTATCTAATAATCATTTGCAGAACCTTGCTGAAATTTTTGGTACATTACGAAAATATAAAATGAAAATAAATCCAGAGAAATGTATTTTTGGTGTTACTTCAGGGAGATTTTTGGGGTATCTGGTTACAAAAAATGGAATTCAAGTTGATCCAGCAAAGATCCAAGCAATAACAGATATGCCGTTACCAAACAGTATAAAAAGTGTACAGAAATTAAATGGGTGTTTGGCTGCACTAAGTAGGCTCATTGCGAGATCATCGGAACGATGTAAGCCCTTTTTTGATGTACTTAAGAAAATAAATAAATTTGAATGGAACGATCGTTGTGAACAAGCATTTCAAAGTATAAAATTGCATCTCGCTACGTTGCCAGCATTACAAAAACCAGAACCAGAGGAAATATTAACTTTGTACATAGCAGCAACAGAAAATTCAATCAGTGGGATAATGGTACGAACAAATGAGAAGATTGAAAAACCAATATATTATATCAGCAAAACTCTGAACTCAGCAGAAAGAAATTATACCAAGATTGAACAACTTATTTTGTCAGTAGTATTTGCTACTCAGAAGTTACGCACTTATTTTCTTACTCATTATGTTCGTATACCAACCAAAGCACCGTTGGAATCAGTTCTAAAGAATACGGGGAAAGTAGGAAGAATAGCGAAATGGAATGCTCAGCTAGAACAATTCAACATTATTTATGAAATACAAACTGCGCTGAAATCTCAAATTCTAGCTGATTTCCTGCAGATTTTCCAATCGAGGAAGAATATGAAATTCAAGGGTTACCAGGATGCGAAGAAGAAGACCCATTAGATATTTTGGATTCAAATAATTCACAACGGTGGGAAGTTTTTGTTGATGGGTCACGAAATAAAGAAGGAGCAGGGATAGGTATCGTGATTACAGCACCAAGGGGAGAACACATGGTACATTCATTTCGTCTTGAGTTCGAAGAACATACGAATAACATAGTAGAATATGAGGCAGTGGTCCATGCTCTCAAACTCATTATTGAATTAGGAATAAGTGATGTTAGACTCACAAGTGACTCACAGTTGGTAATTCGACAAATCGAGTTAAAGTATCAAACGATTGATGGGGACATGGAACGATATAAAAATCTCGTACAGAATTTAGCAGATCATATTCCAAACATTGTTTTTCGACATTTGTCCCGTGAAAAGAATCGACATGCTGATGCACTTGCATATGTTTCATCCATGATAAATGATCCAACCGCTAAAGCATTAAAAATTGGAAGAATATATGAGCCATCCATAAGAGTACAGGTATTAAATAACATAGAAGAAGATGGTGTGATGGAAGAAGTCGATGACCCAGCAATACGGAACGCCAAACCTGTACCGCAACAAGAAGATGACCAATCAAATGAACCAGATTGGAGAATCCCGATACTTCGATATTTACAAAATAAATTGTTACCAACAGATTCTAAAGAAGCAAGGAAAATTCAACTCAAGTCCAATAGTTACCAACTCCGGGATGGAATTCTTTATCGAAATTCTTTTATTGGACCGTTATTTCGATGTTTATCTCAAAAGAAGGATTGCGAATTCTCAAAGAATTACATTATGGAGATGCAGGAAATCACAGTGGAAGACGATCGCTAGCATTAAAAGCCAAAATGCAAGGCTACTATTGGATTTCCATGTTAAAAGATTCGGAAAAAATGGTTCGAAGATGCGAAGAGTGTCAGCGATTTGCGAAGAAAATCAAAGCACCAGCTACAGAGTTGAATTCGATACTTAGTCCATGGCCATTTGCAAAATGGGGAGTTGATATAGTTGGACCATTAGTTGAAGGAACAAAGAAAAGGAAATATTTAATTGTAGCTACCGATTATTTTACCAAATGGGTAGAAGCGAAAGCATTAGCACGAATCAGAGAAGTGGATGTTTTCACATTTTTATTCGAGAATATCATTTGTAGATTTGGGATCCCCGCAGCAATAGTTTCAGATAACGGAAAACAGTTCCAAGGAAAGAATATCGATATGTTATTTGAAGCATTTAATATTCAAAAACATAAGTCCACACCCTTCTATCCGCAAAGCAATGGACAAGCAGAGTCAAAAAATAAAACAATCGCAATAAATTTGAAGAAAACATTGGATGGGCATTATAAAAAGTGGTGTGAACAGTTACATAACACGTTATGGGCATATAGAACCACGAGAAAAACTTCAACTGGAGAATCACCTTATCTTCTTGCCTATGGAACGGAAGCGGTAATACCAACAGAAGTTATTTTACCCACAACCAGAATGGAAGCATGGGAAAAGAATCTTAATTCAGATCTTATGTTACAAAAGTTGGATGATTTAGAAGAAAAAAGAGAGGTGGCACTCCAGAAGATGGAAAATTATCAAAGAGGATTGGCTCGAGAATACCACAAACGTGTAAAATCACGAAACTTTGTCCAAGGTCAGTATGTTTTACGACAAATAACGGAACACCAAAAGGACAAAAGTGCAGGAAAATTCGCACCAACTTGGGATGGTCCATACATAATTCAAGCATCTGTAGAGCAAGGATCGTACTATCTTCAGAATATGCGAGGAGAAATTTTACAGCATCCATGGAATGCACAATACCTAAAGCTTTACTACCCATAAATAACAATGAAGTGTTGACACAAAATAAAGGAAACAATGTTAAAAACATACCAAAAGAAAGAAGAAATAAGTTACGAGAGAAAATTCTTGATTAAGGAAAGTCAGACAAAACACAAAATGATGAAGCTAACAGCAGACAAAGTCATAAAAGACATGATCAAGCATCGGGAGGATTGGATCGAGATGGTGGTGGCGGAACCGTGGGCACAGTGGTACGTTTACTAAGCAATGAAGGATCGGACTGAGCACGCTCTAAAGCAGTATTAAAGGACATCGCAATTTTTGCTTTAGCATCCTGTCTAACCCAATGAACAAAGTCATGCCCAAAGTTGATTTCTTTTTGAAGCTCTTCAATCTTTTGTTGATCTTTTCCTATTTGAACACCAAGACGCAACCTTTGATCTTTTTCTGCATTTAATTCTGTAATTAACCCTTCAAATTTTGAATGCAATGATACAATTTCTCGTTCACGGGCCTCAATCTTAGAAAGCTCAACATTCAGTTGAGCTTGTAAATTCCGGATTTTTGTTGCACTAAGAGTCACGTTATTTTCAGAAATCTTTAACTCTTTAGTGATGTTTTTTACTGTATCATTCGCAACATTGAGTTCAGTCTCTACTAGTGTTGCACGATCCTTAGCTTCATTGACTTTCCTTTCAAGTTCTGAAAATACAAGAAAATATTAGATAAATTTTATGGTATAATAAGCCAAATGATCAGATAAACCAAAATGTACCTCTAACAACAGATTTAAACTCTATTTCTTTCAGAGTTAGTGATTTTACAACTTCTTCATATTTCGATTCAGCTCTATTACGCCTCCAAGTGGCTAAATCAAAATTATTGTTCAATTGAATTAGTTTTTCTCTAAACACATTCATCTCTGTGTAGATTTCCTTTGCACAATTATTCAATTGTGTCATTCTACGATCGTACCTAAATAAGATTTCCAAGTCTTCCACTGGACCCAGGATAAAACTTAAATTTCTCATGTAAGTAAATAAAACAAAATAATAACGAAAGCAAAATAAAAAACAAACCTTGGTTTTGATTCTGAAGATTTTGATTTTTAACTTCAATAACTTGGAGTTGTTGCTGATGCTGCTGATGTTGTTCTTTATGTTGTTGAAGTTGTTGTTCAAGGAGATCGTTTTTTCGCTTCAAATCATCATTTATTTGTTGTAACATATCATTCCCTCATTTCGTCCTATCTGATTCACTCTTGAACAGTAACTCCAATATAGTAGCCCGAGCCTTATAAAATTTATAGGCACTAAACAAGCAGTCGGTGCTATATTGAAGTTGGGACAAAGCTTGTTGTGGGTAAGAATACAATGGACCTTCAGCAACAGCTAAAATTTCGGTAAAGGAAGAAGGAGGATCCAAAGGAAACGTTTGATCATCATTCCTAGACCATGCATCCCGAGATTCTTCCATTGGGATTGCACTAAGTGCATCCCGTAATCGAGACATGGAAGATGTGTCAGATTTAAGAATATCATGATATGCTGAGGTATTCAAAAGTCCCTGAGAAAGAAACCATTTGTAAGCTTCTTCTTCATCACCGATTAGATTAATACCTTCATCGACTCTGGTACTAAAATTTTCACTAGAAAGAGATTTCTGAATAGAAGGATCAACATTAGGTATCTCAGCATCGACCTCAACAGTAACAGGAGAAGATCGAACCAAAGTCTCATTAGGTACGATCAATTCAGAAAATACCTCAGCAGTACCTTCAACTTCATAAGGGATCGAAACATTAGGAGCAATTGTATTAGAAGAAGGAAAAAGCTCTTTTTCAATACGATCTTCATTAATAGTATCATTTGCCTTTTTAATGAGAGTAGCATCGACTTCGACATTCACTTTATCTACATAATCTTCGATACCACCAGTTTGATTTACTTCAGCATTATTCTCCGAAGTATTCTCTTCTTCAACATGGGTTACTTTATTCACTACATCAGCATTTTCTTCATCAATAATAACATCATCTCCCTCTTCTTGAGGAAAACCAGAAAAAACCACCAATGTACCACTATCAGGTACGGGAGAATCAACCACAAAATCAAAAGGTAGAGGGGAAATAGAATTATAAAAATCAGTTGAAGTACCAGAAATAGGTGCAACATTGAAAGGATCGGGTTGTCTCGATACCACAGATTCAGCTGGAATAGAAGAAACAGGAATAACATCAATGGGATCGGGTTGTTCCGATAGCAAAGCAGCAGCAGAACTTCCTTCTCCACTAGTAATTTCTGTAATCCTTTCTTCTACAACATCAGATGCAACCACAAGGGTCCTAGGTTTTTTCTTTTTCTTCTCTGCAAGCACAAGTTTCCGCTTCCCTTTACCCTCAACTACGGGTTCGATCCTTTGTCTACCCTCATCGATCTGAATACTGCGCTCAGGAAGGGGAAGAGGAACTTCAATATCTAAAGATGGATCGACCTGAAACCAAAAAAAGTTGAAATATTGTAAGAAGATATCAGAGATCGATACAATATATCCTAAGAACGAAACATGAAATGTAAAATTCAGACCTTGTATTCAAATCTATAATCATCGAAGTTTAATCTCCATGGACAGTAGTTTGGGAAACAGTTTCGGAGATCTTGGATTTCATTTTTAGGGATATCGCCATATACCCAAGGCCCTTCAATCAAAATTGGGGTACGATACCATCTATAATCGTGTTCCCGACGGATTCTTTCATTAGAAGGAAAATCGACTTTGGTATATGGAGCTATTTTGATTCTAGGGTCATCGACCTCCCGAAGTAAGGGAAATCCTTTGGAGCATTTGCGAACAGGACTAACGCTCCATTTAACAAAAATTTTGATAGTAATGCCATCACCATATGTGTTCTGAAAATTCTCAGGTGTATAATGAATACATTCTGAAGGATCGGGAACGTGGAAAGTAAGACGAGTGCGACCCTCACTACGAAGAATGCATTCATCAAGGATTCGCCACCAATTACCATTATATTGTGCAATGGATCGGGGTTGAGTGTGGGGAGCCTTATTGTGAGTAGCGAGAACTGTGAACTGAAAGGGGTTATTCTTTTCATATAAAGGGAGACGAAGACCAGCTTCTAAGGCACCAGCAGAAATTAATAATCTGTGATCGCTATACTGAAAACTTCTCATTGAGTCATAAGTCATCATATCAAAAACATCATCAAAGAAAGAAACTCTAAATCCTTGAAGATTATGTTTTCTTTTGAATTCTTCGATATTCATAGATCGATAGCTATAGGTAGACAAAGCCCGTTTACTCTTGGGGGCAGGGTTAGGAATATCAGGAGTGGAACAACGTACAGTACGAGACATAGCAGGGGTAGGAACACCAGAAGATAAATCATGGGCAGAACGAGCAACAGCATATCTTGAAGAAGAAGATCTAACTGATCTTCTGATCTCACTCTGGTTATCGATAGCATCAGATTTCCTGTGAGGCATGGTGTAAAATCTGAGGGAAAAGAAGTATAAGGAAAAGAAAGTTAATGTGTGAAGAAATTATTTAGAAATAAGTACAATGTAAAAGGTAATCATCACTTTGATTATGGTAAGAAAACATGAATCAAATGCAAGAAATAAAACAGGATTACTTACGTGAAGAAGAGAAATGAACAAATGTCTGATCAAAGTAAAGAAGAAGTCGATTGATAAGAAAAAATTCCTTAGTAATTGGAAAAATTTGAAAAGTTTAAGGAAGACAAAGCGCAATAACTATGAGAATTAAAAGATAATAAAAAGACTGCAGAGTATTTAAAGAAGAGTATTAGAACCGCCACAATATGGGAAAAGGAAAAGATTTGATTCTATTGGACAAAGTGTAACTGACACAATAGGAACAATAAATGCAAAGCCGAAAAAAATGGGTAGCGTGCTAGTATCATTAATGCTGGCAGAAAATACGGATGACGTATGAGAAAGAAAACTGAAAGAAGTTAAAATAGATAAGTTCTTCTCCATTTTTCAAAATTTTAGATCGACCGCAAGATAATTTTGTAAAAAGAAGAAGAAGGGGGCAAGTTGTTAGTAAAATAAAGAAGCACGACACGTGGAAGAGGATTAAGATAGGAAGCAATCAAATTAAAAAGAGCGAGAACCACATGATCAAATATCAGATAAGATATGGAACATTTCCCGAAAGCTGAACGATGAAGTGCATGAAGGACACCTAAGATCGAGAAAGCTGAATTACATTGAACAAAAAAAATAACATTTAATGTTGTTTGATCGAGAAAGTAAAAGTAATGAGTACTTATATATTATTTTATTGATCGGGATGGAAGAAGTTTATAAGGATAGGAAGACACGTGTCGACTATGAAAAGCATCGTACAAACAATTTAGAGTGATCTGACAACTATAAGATCGCACCGATCAGAAGATAAAATAAAGTACAAGAACGATGGGCACGTCAAAATAAAATGGATCGAACCAAAGAAGAATCAATCAAAGAACGATGATGAGATTAGAAAGACTGACACGATGAATAAAGTGGGACCCAGTAAATAAATCTATAAATAGAAGAAACCAGACGACGAAGAAGGGGTCGGAAAAATTGAAAAAAAGCGAGAGAAACTTAGAAAGATCAAGAGGAGATTTCTAGGTATGAATTTATGGGGGTAACTGATTGAAATTAAGATTTTGCATTATATTTTGTTTAATTGAAAAATGTAAAGATCATAAACCGAAAGTGATAAATCGAGTAATCATATGTAACAGATTTTATGGAAATAATTTTATAAAATTATTATTAGGATGTTTCTTTATTATTCGATTTCAATCTTTAACTTACATACAAGAGTTTGATTGGTTGTTTAGTCGAAGAGATTTTTTGGTCTAAACACCACCTATAGGAGGATACTCGTGCGTAGATAACGTATACTTTCTGGAGTCATACGAGGAAATTTACAGAATTGTATTGGTGTGTTTGGACAGAAGAAGTTACCTTAATAATTTGGTTGTGTCAATAAAAGTGTCGAGGTTGGATTTCTCTAAGATGTCCTGGGTGGAAGTGAATAGTTTAGGTGATACAGTGCTATTTCTTGGCGAAAACACTAATGCTTGCTGCTCAGCGGCTGAGTTGGGTCTTAGCAAGGGTTATCTGTATTACACATTTCCCGGAGATCAGAGTTTGTACATGTTTGATGTAGAGGACAAATGCACTACGACTATCTTGCCTTGTTCCAAGTTGCCAACGCCATGCTTTTCCTCGCTGTGGATAATGATGCCTCAACCAACTGTCAGGTAGTATCCATTGCAGTACTTATTGATTTCCTCTGCCTTTATTATGCAAGCCATTGGATCAGGAACGGAATATTTTATTGTAAGAATAACTAACAAATCTATTTGAATGTGTAGTGTCCCTGATGGAGGAAGAATTATGGAACATATGTCAAGCAAAGTTAGACAAGTCAATTACACAATAAAGGCGAAGGAAATGGAGGAAATAACAAGTGCATATGGCAGTGAGAATCCGAGAAAAGAACAAAGGGAGGAAGATCTAGAAGTAGGAAGACCTTGGATGGTCATTAATCAGGACATTGTGGGCTCAATAGCAAGCCATCTTCATCCGGTGGATTTCCTACATTTCCGTGCAGTCTGTAAAGCAAATAAGGTTCCAATAATGAAGCAGATATCTGGGGCTATGAGAAGCACATATTTAACTCCATGGCTATTGTTTTCAACAGAAAATGCTACTCGCTACAATTTTGTGGATCCAATGCATAATAACGAGAAGTACCTTATGAACCTCCCTGAATTGCTAGCAGGTGCTATAATTCATTCTCAAAAGGGTGGTTGGCTATTGATGTCAAAAGATAGGTTTACCTTATTCTTCTACAATCCATTTACAAAAGAGACCATTCAGCTTCCGGAGTTGCATCGTGTTTATGTCTATGCTGGTATTTCATTCTCCTCTTTACCAACTTGCTCAGACTGTGTAGTTTTTGGCATTACACAACAAAATAAAGAAGAAATTTCCATCTACTTCATTCAAAAGGGAGCTGATAGTTGGAGAATTCGTTCCTTTCAAAATAGTGATTTGGAGAAGTACATGCCAGCCTTTAACGCACCAGTTTTTCACAAGGGAGCTTTTTATGCCGTAGATTTTAACGGAACCTTGGGAGTTTATAATGAGGGTAGTTGGGAAGTTCTCGAAAGGCCTCGTGGATACTCTAGTGCTGCATATGTCAGTTTCTTGGTGGAATGTGAAGACGAGCTTTTATTGGTGCGAATACTTGGAATGTCTGTTATGATACTAAGATTAGATAGCTTAAGGATGGTCTGGCGGAAAGTTAAAAGTTTGGGGAAGCACATGCTGTTTATCAATTTTACATCATGTCTCTCAGCTGTTGCCCCCAAAAGTTGCATGGAAAACAAAGTCTATTTCCCGAGATTGCACGACAACAAGGTTTTATACTACTCGCTTGAGACAGGTAATTATCATTCAGTTGGAAGTGCGCATTCTGCTAAGGATTATTTTGACACGAAGGTTTGGACAAACTGTACTTGGATTGAACCTAATTGGTCGCGATCCACATCTCAAGAGCTCGACTGGCTTTACAGTAATCCTCTGTGAACCACTACTAGTTTCTTCTTTGTTAGCAACAATCCTCTGTGAAACAGTACTAGTTTCTTCTTTCTAAGTCTATATTAGGATTTAATCTGTTTCTTAGTTGTTTATGTTTGTTGAAGTTGAATTAGAGATGCATACTTGCTATAAATATATTATAGTTATGTGTTTCAGACGACATACACTTTGGTGTCCGATTACTGTGATAGATTGGTCTAATTCCTTCTTGATATAATGTCATGTTCAACCGTGGTAGCTTTTTTCAGACAGGAAAAAAAGCACACTCTGCAGGGCTCTAAAGGGATATATACTGATGGTTTTTTGTTCTTTTTCCTGACTACAAGATGGTTTTGCCATCTGTATGTACATACATGAGTGGGTTAGTAAATGAACCTGCATTATGGATGTTTCTGCGTAAGTTTGTTGGGATATAGCACTGAAATGATCTGCAGTTTTTCTATGTGCATACTGCATATACATGTCTGTATATGCCGAACATGTTTATGCTTTTGTTTAGAGGAAAATTTACCAGTGAATCATTTCAAAGAGAGTTTTGCTGGTTCTGCGACTTGGACTCTTCACCTTAAGGTATATGCACTTTCAATACAATAAACAGCTTCCTTTTTGTAGTTAAGCTTAGGAACATACGGTGTTTGTCTGGTGCATTTCAGACTTCTTTCCATAATAGCTATACCAGGTTAGATCAGAGTACAGGGGAAAATCCAGAGCTCGGCAATATTTAGCTGTCAGAAAAATTATGCAGTGCCTTCAAATTGGAAATGAACGCATAAGGAAGCTACAAATTAAGATCATTTTATATCGCTTTGAACTTCTGTCTGCTGAGGTTAAATCAGTGTACAAGGTAAAATCTGGTACTCAGGCAAAAATTAGCCGTCAGAAACACTGTGCAGTGCTTTCTAATTGGTAATGAACGCAGAAGGGAGCTACAATTTTCAGATCATTCGATATCTACTACAACTTATGTGTGTTCAGAGAAAAATGTACGTGCCATACCCACAGGTACGTCAGTTATTATTGCCCCGGTCACAAGTATACCAAATTTGAAACGTGTACTTACAATAAAAAGCCCAAATTCTCCAGTCTTTATGTGTCTTTTTTTCTATCATTCATTCACTCTTAACTTTCGATAATGAAACCTGTAATATACTGTTGTCAGTGAAATCCATTTCCCTGAGCATTCACTCACTCAGTGTCATGATCATATTCATACGCTTCGCTTACACCTTCAACTGCGTACCCGATCGCAATCCCGATCGCGATGATCCAACGACTGATTGATTTCCACAAACATTCTTTCATCACTATGGTTACTCATTTTTGGTCCCCCATATGTGCCCATACATATAAGTTATAACCAAACCAAACTTTAGGATAACAACCAAAAAATACAGTAAAAAACAGGCATTTGTTGTGTAAAAGACTAGGGGCCTAAGGGTCACAAGATCATCATCAATATGTGACATAGAATTGGGACCCAAATTTCTATCAACTACTAACTCCATTCAAGATAAATGTTGATGATTTAATGCATCACACAATTTAATTCATTTTTCTCAACTTTCAAGAACACCCACAAACTTGAAGAAGCAGTTGGGAAGAAAATTCAAACTTGTATATTAATGGTGTGTGAGCAGAGAACACCACAGTGGACCCATAATGATGATGATGATGATGATCCAATCAAAGTCTACAGTTGCTTTCTTCCATCTGTTTTATGTCAAACATGATAAATGAATTTGCTTTGAGTCTCTGAAATTGACTAACTCTGATTTTTGGAGTTAAAACCAAAGAAGGGACTCTCTCCTCAACTGTCTTTACCTTCCCAACCATACTGCATTTACTCTGTTAATAATAATCTTAGCAGTTAGGTTTTCTTTGTCTCTCTCTAAGAAAAAAAATTCAAAATGATAACAACTGCAGTAGGAGAGTATCCTCATAAATTGGAAAAACAATAACAGAAATCAGGATACCATGGGACTGAATTCTATGTAGCCTATTGTTTTACTTTTTGCCCCATAAGACCTATCACTTCCATTTTTGGCCACCTCAATGGTGCTAGTGATGTATTGACTTTATCTCTTTGTCTTCTTCCAGAATCTCTCCATCCACAAGGGATGTTTTTCAACCCATTAGGAGAGATTTCTCCATCCATTAATCTATTTCTTGCTTGCAGAATTTGATAAATCCTGGTCAAAGAAAGGAGAAAGAATTGATGTTGCAAAAATGGACCAAAAATTGGGTCATTTATTCTTTTTCTTTCAAGTTGATTGACTTTTGAGCAATGGAACCTTAATGAAGATTTACCATTTATTGTGAAAATTACAAATTTTTAAGACTTTTTTTTTTTTTTTGATTTTTTTATATCAACATGAAGCAATCCCTTTACAGTTCTCCCATCCCATGATCCAACATTACATTCACTCCCATTTGCTTCAACTTGTATATTACAAAGTGATGATTTGTAAACCAAAATATGCCTGAGAATGCTGTTCTATTCATGTCTCTATAGTAGTAGTTCATGGATTGATGTAATTTGCTTTCTTATATCTACATACATGATCTCCATATCCGCCCTTCTAATGAGATAACGATTATTGAAACGTCGTCGTGATAACGTCTTCTATCTCCTTGTGGTATTTCAAGCAATTCATGAAAATCTAGACCTGAAATGAAATGAAAAACAAAGTAATTTAGCTGAAATTCTAGTCTTTGTAGTACTACTTGTTTTTATGTTTTAAGGTAATTGAGAAGGGATTCTGAGTATGTTTACCAGCTTTTTTCGCTGCACGAAAAAGGACTTCTTCGATAAGATGTTGTGCAGGGTCTCCTTCAGGTGAGGTAGCAATGAAAAGTTCAACTTCAGAGACTGCTTCTTCGTTTGTGAAGTATTGGTAAAGTCCATCCGACGATAATATTAAGAATCTGTCTTTGGGTCCTAATCTATGGTGGTATAGAAACGGGAAACATGTGATATACGGCGACGTTCCAACGTAGTCAATTCTAAACATCTCTAGTAATGCATTGTTCCATTTTGGCTGCAAATTATAAAGAAAACCAATTCAAACACGAATCAGTAAATCTAGAAGTGCTAGTTTGTGTGCACAGATGAGTGTGTTGCGATAAGAATTTTTGAGCTCAACTGACAGGGGCTAATACCTGTTTCAGAAATCCAGCACCAAAAGCTCGAGTAACCTTCAATGAACCCTTAACTCGATCATTTGACACCGCCAAAGCATCATCTGGATGTTCGCTCTTGATTCTCTGGATTTCCTGTAATGCAACAAAACAAGACTAAGTTAAAATTGAATCGAAATTTGAAACAAAAACATGTAATTTCTACTTATCTAGTACTAGTCGAAAAGTGGAGGCTGAAAAATGTACCTCATCTACACTGGTACTATGATCCAGTGTAAGCTGAAGGGCATTTAAATCCGGTAATCTTTCGGAACGATCCCCATTGAATTTCTCAAGATCATATGATGTTTCTTCTTTGATCCTTTCTAAATCTTCATGAGCTTTACCAAGCCAAAGATCAGGTTCAGCTTTCTGCGCTAAAACGGCACGGCTATCACCCACATTCATGACATAAACATCTTCCCCTTTCATTAACATAACCAAAACACATGAACCCATTAAAGCCAATTCAGGATTCTCCATTACCATCTTATCTGCAATTTCCAAATAAGATTCTTCTGTTTTCTTCAAAGCTTCACCCAATGCCTTTAATACATCAGACTGATTAACACTCGACGTTCCCGAATTCATTCGTTCTTTCAATTTCTGATCAAGTTCTAGTCTCTCCCTATCCCATTCACCTTTCCACCTTCTTTGATTCTCTTCCCATTTCTTCGCCGCCCCTTTAAACCGGCTCTTCGAACTCCTACTACCATCCCGTCTCTTCTTTGAATTCGATTTTGAATGACAATCGTCACTGCTCTCCGACGGATAACACTCTGGCTCCTCAACACACTGCACGCAACTACTCGACACATCGGTATCCACCGGAATTTCCTTCTCAGACGAACTACTACATGACTCAATTGGAATAGTTTCGTCAGTAGTACTAGTTCCATTAACCGGACTGGAAGACGATTCGCACTTATCAGCATCATCCCACAACAATCCTTTCAATTCTTTATGAACATTCGGATACAAATGCGTTAACAAATAATCCGGCGCGTCTGGTCCATTAAACCCATCATAAATTCCAACAAACACCCAACCATGTTCTTCAGATATAACTACATGAACACGATCTTCACCCGCTTTTCCCTGTGCCCATTGAAGATTCTGACTACAACCTGAAGAATCATCATCCCCATCACCACCAAGACTCATTTCACTACTACTTATAGTAAGATTAGGATCAGTATGACTCTTATCTAATCCAAAACCAGCACCCCAATCTGATTCTTTGCCGCCACACTGAACAACTCCACCTTTAACTGGTGTAACAATTGATTTATTACGCGTTCTCGATATCGCTCTTTTAAGAAATCTAATCAAATTAGAACCACCACCTTTCTTAAATCTTGGTTTCTTTAAATAACCATGAGAAAAACTTCTATGGAAATCAGGTTTGTGATTAAGATTATTATCATGATCTAATAAAGGACCTGAAAACATTAGACCACGATCAAGAGGACCAGACATGAAACCTCTTTCAATTGGACCAGACATGAACCCACCAGCTCTGTCTAATGGACCAGACATGAAAGTACCTCTTTCAACTGGTTGTAATGGGAAAGATGCAAAAGATGTAGAGCTTTCAAAAGCTGAAGCTCTATCAATACTAGTAGTATATGATGAATAAAGATCAAAAGCTGTTGTTAATGGTGTTGATGTATTTGCACTTACTGATGCACCTGATATTGATCTAAACATTGTTGTTGATTCTTCTGAATATATCTTTGTTGTTGCTGTTGTCGCTGCTGATGGTTGTTCTGGTCTTACATAACAAAATGAATGACCCAATCCTTCATCTAATGGTTCTTCGGTTGATACATACACGTCTCCTTTCCTTCTCTGATGATGATGATGATGAATATCTCCAGATATACATATCGTTAACTTATTTAATCCATTCCCCATTGATTGAAATTGATTATTGATTGTGTATAGTGAAGTAGTTTCAATAATTCATTGCTGAGTTATGAGAATTTTGATGAGGGAAATGAAGAAACAGAGGGGGAAAAAAACAGAGGAGGAGGAGGAAAGAACAGAGAAAGCATAGAGAAAGAGAGGGATGAGAGTGAGAGTGTGAGAGAGAGAGAGAGAGAGAGTTGACTTTGTAAGAGGGGGTGGTGGGTGTGGGGTTTTTGAATTTACTTTTTAATTGGTTGGGGAGGTGGAAGCGTTGACTAGGGTTAAAGGAGGTTAAGTTAAGTTAACCTTAAGCTTAGTTTAGTTTGGGTGAGTTTGGTAATCAATTATGGGGGAGGGGAGTGAATGAATGTGATTTCAGAAAACAAAAGTCAAACAATGAAATGAAGGAAATCTAACTGTTTGGAAAAGTGTGCCAAAAATTGAGATGATGATGTTGAATTAAGAAGAAAAACTTTGTTTGATTGCAAATGTAACGTGGGTGAGGAAACTATACTACCAACTTTAACTACTTTAGCCGGGTAAGAGTTTGATTCTTGTATTTGAGGTTAGGTAGACATATATTTTGATACGACTCTATTCCTTTTACAGTGGTGGAGGTTTTTTTTCTTTTTGACACCTTTCTGTTTGTGTTTGTCATATTCGATAGAGATCGAGTACTCTTATCTGTTAAGAAGGATTTTAGTTCTAACTTTTAGGATAATTTTTTTTCTTAATATCCTTTTTTTTATTTTTTCTAAAGTTATCAAGACCTTTGAAGTTTTAATAATATAGGTTACCATATCGTTGGTATTGTTTGTTTATGTATGTGAACACTATGTAATTATCTTTTTAGATTTTATTTTATTTTATTTAAAGTATCTTTTTTTTATTGACAGTTATATATTTTTATACTAATGTTATATAAAATTATAATAAAATGTTGTTCTAGACAAAAATTATGTAATTATATTTTAGATATTTATTAATGAATTGGATGTAATATAAATTGTGACTAGACCTTAAATTATATATATATATATATATATATATATTATTGTGCAATAAATTTAATATTTTATTTGAAAAAATTATGTCATTGTATTATTGTAAAATTATTACCTGAAACTTTTTTATTAAGATTCTATTTTACATAAACTTGACTACATTATGCATAACTATCCTAAAGTTCTAACACAAGCACATTGGCATGCGGGTTTTGTCACTTGAAGCAGTTAAGCCAGAGGCTGTCCGCACTCAGAAATTTACACAACAGATGATTTTATTTCACCCACTTTAAAAATAGGTGAAACTTGAAAGGTTAATAGAAAGTTGAAGGAAGAAAACAAACAGACTCGGCAATGAATTGCAGAGCCGTGGAGGTAATGCTAACCTGGATGACTCTGACTGATCATACTGACAGAGAAACTGATGGGGCATTTAAACTAAACCATTTCTTTATTTTGGGGTTATGCTGATTTTCTTTTAAATTTTCCTTCTATTTTTGTTTGCTTTTCTAGTTTTTTTTCCTAATGCAGTTAGTCATTGTTTATTAAATTTTTGTTTGATTGATTTTAAATGGGTGGAAATTCAATATTGGTGTGATGGAGCAGTTGGACCTTTGGAGTTCGTAAATTAGTTTATTAGCCATTAATTTTGATTCATCGTAACGGATATCAGGATGTTGACAGATTTTGAATGCAAATGATATCATTGATGGCGTTAATATTTCAATAATCTTTCGTTTTGTTTAGAAAATAAATAAATTTAATTGAACAAATGTTTCCGGTCCAATTTTTATATCCGTTTGAGTTAGTGAATATAATATTTCTAATTTATAAGACCAAGTTACTGACTCATATATTTTTAAATAAGTTGAGTTAAATTTGATTTAAAAATTAAATATATTAAGTTAGATCTAGATGAATTGGATAATTTTAATAATTTTAGTAAGATCTAGAAGAAGAAAAAAAGACAAATTTGACGTAACTTTGATAGTTTATAAACTAGAGATGAAATACTATATTCAAAATGATGACACTCTTTAAAAATTTGTACACAAAATTAGACTCTTCATACCCTTGTTAAGTCCATCACTATTTACTAAGGAGAGATGTCATTAGCAATATTAATTCCACAATGCGTTCATGCATCAACGTATAAGACGATGAAAATCGCACTCACTATGTGTCTCTGTCAAAAAGGTGTAATCTTCAAACCAGAAATTCTGTATTTCCAAAACAATTCATTTTCTAAATTGTGATTAAATAAAATGTAATTGTCACTAATCAGTGTTAGGTTGTCTTTTAATATGGGCACATTAGCATTTGTTTTACATGGATTAGACACATGCTGTGGATTAGTTGACGTACAAATATACACATTAAAAAACCAACAAAAAAGTAGATGGAAAAAATACATCACAATAATATTTTCAAAGATGTGTACACTTTGGTTAAGAATAATCAACAAAGGTCCACCATAATAATAATCTAATACTATACCATTATGCTAATCTGCTTAACTTACTTAATCAAAGACTTATTGAACCTAAGTTAATTATTCTTCTCCTTAGACAAAGTAACAAACATGAATTATTGGGGAGAACATTGTGTTTGTGTAAACAATTTGTTTCTTCTTTACTTTAATCCTCGAACTAAAACAGTTTTGTTATCATGTGCATGAATGCATAATAACACAATAAACTCGTATTTTTAATGCGTTAAATTTTGCATCTGATTAAGTATATTTCTATAATAGTAGATCTGAAGGTTTAAACGTGTGTGTTATTGTGCACTCGTACAGCTGATAACACCGGTTAATTTCTGAATCACAAGACAAAAGCAATGTAATTAAAGTATGATTAATTAAATTTCCACTTGCAATTCTAAACCAACTAAACAAATCCTAATTGCATACACTTCAAACCTTCTATTATCGTTTCTATGCAACCACAACAAGAAGTGGAAAATGTAGAAACCCAACCATAAACCTTAGCTCCCATTGACCAAACTTTAGAAGAATCCTTTTCTTTCCAAACCCACTTTCCCCACAATCAAATTGCTTCATATCCCCCTAACTTTATTTTGTCAATTTATATTTCTTCTATCCGTTGTGGTAGTAGAATAATATTGGAAGAAATTGACCCACTAACTTTATATACACATCCTCGATCCCCAACATGGGGCATATATTGGTAGATAGAACCAACCAATACAATTATTCATGTTATGCCCACTAAAATGGTTTGTCAACGGTTTTGGTTTTAGGTCGGTCTCAATTTTTAAACAGCCTTTGGTTCTATCTTTTAGACACTATAATTGATTAGTGTGTGTAGTGTGTACCAATTTTTCAACTCAATTGTAGGGTACCTTCCCTTATGATCTAAGGTCATGTCTTAATTGCATTTTGGACAATTTATTAGTTTACTAGTATAAATTTGTAATAGTCAATATCCTTAATTATTATGGATGAGATCATGGGGTGGATTTTATGTGGATCATAATCATCATATCATTGACTCACTATATATACACACGCGTTATCATGATTATGATGATCAAGAAACTTCTTTTTAGACTTTGTTTAAGTTCAAAGGACATAAATGTCAATGGTTTAGTTATTAGTCTTTCTTCCCATGTCTTTGAAGGAAATACAAGTTTGATTTTCTTTGGCAATCTCCTAGGCTTCTTCCTCTTTCTTTGAAGCAGAATTCTCATTGGTATGCATATATTTTGATTTGTTTAATCATATCCAATCATGATATGAGTCCATTTTCTTTGATGTGCATATAGTAATTAGGTAATAAGTTGACCATGGTTGCTAGACCACATTCAAAAGGTTCATTCTTTTTTTCTTTTCTTTTTGGAGATGCTGATTTATGACGGATATTATAGCCTTAGGCTTTGAACTGGGCTGAAAGTTTCAAAGTTTATTTGTTTAATTATTTAAACTAAACAAGATAAATTAATTATGTATATGTAATTAAAATTTTTGATTTATATAAATCTAATTCTCTTTAAAATTATAGATTTTTATTGCATTAGTCCAACAATGCAATGTAATTGGATTCGGAGATAAAAACAAAAATAATTAAATTACTTCAACTAAACGTTAATTCTTTTTTTATTTAGATTCAGTTTTTTAAAATTCGATTTCAACAATTAGATTATCCCATAATTATATATTTAGGATTTCAATTCTTCCAATCTAACGGGACGTATATCATATCAACCATTTACTCATCCAAAATTGAAACATCAAAGTGACTTGATCATTTAACAAAAGGAAATTCTCGTAACCTCATCTGCATCTTATATTACAGATAAAAAAAAATTCTCCTAAATTCTTGGGAAGAGCTTCTGGTGGGAACATTGAAGTTGCATTTTCCTCATTCTTTCTAGTTTTTGCACTCTTGTCAAGTGTGAACTTTGTTGAATCTTAGGCTTTGATCAGCCCATTAATAAATAGTACCTAATCATGGGGATTATGACCCATTGCAACTTGGGCTTCAGTCCTATGGGCGACATAGACCAAGTGCAAATCACTGAAAGATTCCAGAAATGCCAGTAAGGGGGATTGAACCCCTCCCTCCCTCAAATAGTGAGTAGTTTTGGGAGAGGTATTCCTTCTGAGTACAATCTTATGGACGGGTTTTGGATTACCGTTGCAGATTTTGGTTGCAGCGTGATATTCATACATGATTCGTTAAGTGCTGGTAACATTTTTACATTTTATGTTTAACACTAAAAGAAAGATATCAACCGGAACCAGTATCTAGAGCTCATAATTGAAGATTTGAAGTTAGTTTTTCAAACTTTCAAGTGACAATTCATAAACCAAACCAAACTCCACCCCAGACCCCACCCAACAAGTTTTATTGAAATAATTTATATGCTCAAGCCCATTACCAAGCCCACGTCAAGATCTGATATGGAGAGATCAGAATAAAAATCATGATAAAGAGAGTCCTAAAAGAACGGATAGAAGACGCTAAGGGGCCACCACACCACCACCATTAAAAAAAAAGCTATAATCAAAACAAAATCAAAGTCGTAGCAATTGTAGGGTCTTTAAAATTATACCCCTGCTGTGCTCTCGTCTACCGTTACAAAAAATTAGTTATATAATCTACGAAATTATTTTTCTGGGTATAAAAAATAAGTAAAATAAGATACTTTTTTAATATTAAAATATTTTATAGATATTTTTTTAATATCTAAAATTGGGTATTTCACCCAATCTTAATTTTCTTTTGCAACTGGTTTTTTAGCCAGTTGGCCATAATACCCTTCCTGTTTTTCATATTAATCTGAATTGAATTAGAATATTACTCTTCTTCTCTGCCACCTGGTTGAACATTGTTATCAAGTTTGATTCATCTTCTTTAATATATAAAGTCCTCTCGATACCACTAACAATCTACTTACCTGATATGAATAAAATACAAAATATAAATAGTGATAAATGGATAGAGATTGTACCTTTTTTAATATAAATAATTATTGAAACCTCCTAAAAAGGGATTTTGGTCAGTTTATGGGTTTGAATAAATGGATAAGAAGAAGAAGAAGAAGTTCTTCTTACGGGCATTTTATCATATAAGTAAGATTTGAAATCCAATTGTCGACAAGTCTCAAAGGTCGGTTTTAGATAAAGAATATACAAACAAATTGCAGGTGGATAGAAATCATATTTTTGCTCATCATCTATCCAAATCACGGTTGCCCAAAAAACCCACAGAAATTGAGATATAACATAATGACTATCATTTATCTACATAACCGGGCAGCTAGATAATTATCTGTGTAATTCTCTCTCGAATTCAAAAATTGTTTTAAATAAACAAAAGAGAAATATGTTTTCTCCATCCAAACTTATTTCTGGTTCAGTTTTTACAAGAATAAGCAAAGATGATTTTAATTGTCTCCTTCGCGACCACTGATTATGCAAGAATAACCCGGATGAAACAAAATTTATCCGGCATATTCTGACAAAGATAGATTTGGGGAAGGATGTAACCTGTTTCATCCTAATTTTGAAAAAATTTATAATCTCTTCAGGATGTAACTAGTTTCATCTTGTAGATTCTAACAAAAAATTATAATTTCATTAGGATGTAACTGGTTTCATCCTGCATATTATGGGAAAAAAAATTATCAAGATGTATCCAGTTTTATCATGGATATTTTGATAAGATTATATGAAATTATCTACAAGATAACATTATAGGTTAATGAAGAAATATTTTTAAACTAACTGACTTGCAATTAAGATATACATATATTCATAGACAAATCAGTTTCATAGTTTATTTTTCATAAATGTATTCAAAATGGAGCAATACAGATAAAAAACTTAAAACAAACTACATCAAAGTTTTTTTTTATATTCTAAGGCTTTGATTAGGCGCCTTGCTACATTCTACATAATAATTGCATAGTTTTCCTTCTTTGAGCACACTAATCAATTCAAAAATCATTTATTCTTTAGTTCTTTCACATGTTTTTGTTGTGATTTCCAAACCTTTAATTCACTAACGGCCTTCACATCATTTCTATTCTATGTTATTGATTCAGTAAACTTCCTGTTTTTGCTTCTACAACAATTTAAATCATAGTTCATTCATAATGATCATTTGTAAGCCTGGAGGAATCCAGGTACATCTTACTTTAAACGTTGATTGATTCTAAGACAAGATAAAATGAAATAACCAAGTTCAATTGAATCTAATACAAGATGAAACCAGTTTTATCCTAGTTTGAACCTGGATAAAATTGGTTTCATCCTAGTTTAAACCTGGATGAAACCAAATTCAACTAAATTTTAAACATGATGAAACCAGTTCCGTCGTAGTTTAAACTCGGATGTAACCAAATTCATCCAAATATAAACCATATTTTCGTAGGTCTATGCATTTCTGACTAGGATTAAACAAAGTTCGACCAAATTTAAACATAAGTACCAAAATTCATCTCATTATAAACAAATAATTAATAACATTGAAAACAAAAATTAATACCTTTAGATTGAGGCGCCATTGTGTCCTACCGGTTCAGCAAAACTGTTAAAACAAAAAATTAGTTAGTTGTTAGTTCAAATTAAAATCAACTAAATAGGAAGCAAACGCAATTTGAAAGTAATTTCCAGGGTTTCATATTCATTATAAAAAAATCAGAGAAAACCAAAATCAAATACATAAAAACAATAATTACTTTTATGGTGGTGGTGATTAAGAGATGAAGTTTACTAGGGTTTTTGATGTATGTGGTAGTGCTAATGGTGGTTGTTAATAGATGAAATTGACTACAGTTTTTGGTTTTTTGTGGTGGTGGTGGTAGTTAAGAGATAACATTGACTAAGAGCATCCACAATCACGCGACGATATCCAACGATCAAAGATC
Source organism: Papaver californicum (assembly GCA_023531435.1). Lineage (NCBI taxonomy): Eukaryota > Viridiplantae > Streptophyta > Magnoliopsida > Ranunculales > Papaveraceae > Papaver > Papaver californicum. The sequence continues at coordinate 96,947 of JAJJMC010001977.1, read as the reverse complement.
AAAAAATTTGATCTTTGATCCGTCTCAAAAACAACGGGGTATGATCAAGCGAGGGCATAGGATTCCGCTTGAACGTAAGCGAAGTATCAAGATGCCGCTTGAAAAGACGGACGAGAGACTACTAGCTCGCCTGATACAAGCGAGATTCTGCTCTATCGCCTACAAAAAAAAATAAGGGCGGAGTACCAACATTTCGCTCACTAACTAAGCGAAACATCAGAGTTTCGCTGGTAGGAACGAGAGGCCAAGATTTCGTCTATGTATTGTGCGGATAACTCGTGTAAAAATTGTGCAGGGCGAGATGCAGGGATACCGCTTGGGTAGAAGCGGAAGCTTGGAATCCCGCCCGCTTGGATGAGTACATACCCGGGCGAAATTATAAGGCCCCGCTTGGTTCTAGGCGAGATCTCAAGATCTCGCCTTGTATTTTGTAGTTTTTTTTTTTTTTTTTTTTTTTTTTTTTTTTTTTTTTTTTTTTTTTTCACCAAGCGAACCCTTGGGGACTCGCCCAACTCCAAGCGGAGCCTTGGGGCCTCGCCCAACTCCAAGCGGACCCTTGGAGTGCCGCCCAGGTACAAGCGACTCGGTAGCATCTCGCCCGTGTAATGAAATTTTAGGCGAAATCTCTGCTATTCGCTTATGAGTAGGCGAGCTTCTGGTTACTCGTCTGGTGGAGCGAAAGTTTAGCGTAACGCTTGAGCTGGCGAAATGTCAACCCTTCGCCCGTGTTTTTAAGCGAGATGCTGGTCCGTCGTCTGTTCACAAGCGAGGGAGTAGAGTTTCGCTCGACTATAACTTTTGATCGTCGATCAGCGACTTCTTTTAATCCTGAACAGTGATTTTCAACGATTATAAATCAAATTTAATCGCACCGTTGCGGTTGATTTTCACCGATCATCGATCAAATTAAATCTTTGATCGACGTTTTGATCGATGATTGTGGATGCTCTAAGGTTTTTGGTGTTTGTGGTGGTGATGGTGGAGAAGGTTTGATGTAGATGGAAGAGAAAGTGTTGATGATGTTGATCGAGGAAAATCTAGTGAACGAAAAATGAAGTTTAAGATTTTTTTATTAGTGGAGAAAGATGGTGGTTGAGATCGGGATAGAAAGAAGGAGTTTATTCTTCATGGATAAAAACAATGGTGGAGATACGAGATATGTCGAGACATTGAGAAAATTTCTTTTGATGTTCTAACATACCATAATAAAAAAAATCAGAGATATAATAGTCAGTTTCATTATATATTTTTTTCGTCCATTTTATCCAGTTAAATAATTTAATCGTCCATTACAATCTGATTTTAAAGATTGATGGATTCAATTTTTCCTACCATTATTAAGGGACATGAATGAAAAAAGAAAACAAGTACAGTTAGATGGCCACTGGGGGATTAAAGGCTTACAACAATCTACGTGCAAAGCTGATCCGTAGAACGCAAAGTCATGGCCTGCCTGAAAAAGGCCGACAAATTTTATTTTGTTTGGGTGAATGTGATGTACGGTATCAACATGTACCGAGTTAGGGGAATTTTAGGTCAAACAAAATTTTAACATTTATAAAAACATTTAACCCCAATATCGATACAAAATTTCAATTTTATAACATGTATTTACACTTACAAGGTTCGGAGACCTCACATGCATCCTCTGGCTCTGGCTCAGAGTCTCTGTAGATAAAGAACAAGTATATTTAATAATAAACTAATTTGATTTAAATATTTATAATAAGCTCCAACAATGGTGGAATAAATAAACCCATAATCGGTCTTAATCTTATCTCGTTCAAGTACTAATACTTAGACTCTTACTAATGGTTGATCAAACAACTAAAATGTACTTAATCTTGGATATTTTCAAAAGTGCTATTTTTTTGTTCGACTGCGATGTCGAGTAAATCATTGATTGTTACTGGTTGATGCATTATTGGTGCTCCAATTAACCTTATCGATGATGCGTCAACAAGAAGTAGTACATGTTGTACTACTTACAAAGAAACAACAAAGTGGTACTATACTTGATCTAAAGTCGAGATTTTTTTTTTACTGTGGATAAGATGGGAGAACTCTGAATAAAAAATGATTAATCCGAACTTGTTTTATGAGTTAGTCCATCCATAGTCGGTGAAAATCAAGCTCTACTGGATCCGAACTTGCTTCGTGATGAACCAGGCAGTCATCGGTAATGCTTTCTATGGACCAGGCAGTCAGTCACCAAGAAAATAAAAGGATGGTTTAATGCCATAGACAAACCGAGAGATATTATAACCAACTGGGGCTTCCCCTATTGATCGGATCAGGTGCCTGGCCTTTATCTAGAGGTCACGGGGTGGAGTCTCTACTCTAGATTATATAACATATGACGCATAGGAATTTGCTATGTGAAAGAGAGATTATATCATGACCGACTATAACAAAATAAAAAGAGATGTTAAATTGATGTTTATATTATATGACCGTGTGCGACGGGGGTAAATTGAAAATCCGAAGAAATTTAATAGAAATTAATTTTTTTTTATGATATCCAAATATTAAGATATAATTTTTTTTTTTGTATCATACAAATAAAATTTATCTTATATGATGAAAAATGATCTCTAAACTCTTCATCATTACAAATAAAAAGTGTGAGTGGTAAGTGTTTATGATGCTTCTTGATAGCTAATAACCAGACTCGAGTAGTGGTGGTATATATGTTCGAACAAAACAATTATAGGTCCTACATAAAGTATATGAGTTGATTTTTAAAGAATGGATAGAAGACGTTAAGGGGCTACCACCACTGACAAAAAAAAAGATGCTACTTCAGAATGGATCCTGGATAGAAGAAGTTAAAAACAATATCAAAGTTGTAGGGTCGAATTCCATAATAGATCCCGCTTGAAAACAACATACATACACTAAGGGCATCTCCAATGGTGTGATTATACTAAACGATCAAAGATCAAATTTTTTGATCTTTGATCCGTCCTAAAAACAACGGGGTATGATCAAGCGAGGGCCTAGGACATCGCCTGGTACAAGCGAGATTCTGCTCTAACGCCTACAAAAAAAAAAAACATACAGGCGACATCCCAACATTTCACCCACTAACTAAGCGAAACATTAGTATTTTGTCTGTGTATTGTGCGGAAAACTCGTGTGAAAATTGAAGCCGGGCGAGATGCAGAGGTATCGCCCAACGCCAAGCGGAAGCACAAGATCTCGCCAGGAAATGGACTGAGCGAAATCTTAGCAGCTCGTCCAACCCCAAGCGATGTCTTAGCATCCCGCCTGGACTGAGCAAAATCTTAGCAGCTCGCCCAACTCAAGCCAACTCAAGCGTGGCCTTTTCGGAAAGCAACGGTGCATAATAGGTGAAATATGGGTCTTGGTTGTTATCCGATATATTATTGATATTCATTGTTCACTTGTGATGCATTATTGGTTTCTTTAAAAGGAGCACATCCCCAAGTCTTTTAGCTAGTGTTCATTATACATCTACACTTTCACGAACGTGTATCATCTACCGATTCAAATTTTATATGCATAAAATAAAATGAAATGCAAACTAATAGAATTAGCAGATTTGCATGGAATCAGATGCGAAATAGAGTTTGGCTTATCCTGGCTTATCCAGGTTCAAGTCATCCTTAACAGCTCATAAAAGTTTTTTCTTCTTTAAACCTATTTTATATTTTATTAAAAATTCAAATATAATATTAAAACTTAAGTCCAGGTAGAAAGCTAATCAAGCTTATCCCTTAAAAAAATTTCTAATTCCGCCACTCCATGGAATGAGAACCTAAAACTTATTCATGTTCAGCTGGAGAGTGGTGTTCATGCCTTAGACCAAGAATATCAATCTGCAAAAATTTTGAGGGCTTTATCACTAAGCCTGGTGGAAAGACGTAAGCTTTTATATTTCCGAGAGATTGTGACATGAATGCTCATCTTTGGCTGGGAAGTAGAACAATTGTGATATGTTATGGACCTCTCTTTTTTTTTATGTCGGTCTAATTTTTTCTTTCTTGAAGGGTGAGATTTTCTAATGGATTTTTAGTTTGCTTACGAAAAAAAATGAACTAGCAAACAGTAGCATCGTGTCTTATCTTATTAGTTAAATTTGGATAAGAGTTTGCTGAATAATTGATGGGATTGGAAGAATAATGATAATGGAGAAGAAGAACCTTTGGCATGAAAAAACAAATAACTTTACGTTGAGATTGAGATGTGAGACTCAATACAGAAAGGAGTGTGTCTTTGAAGTCTTAATGCATATTGTTTAAGCCAAAAAATCTTTTCGATTAAATAACCAATCATATTCTCATTTAAGCCAAAAAATCTTTTCAACTAAACAACCAATCATATTCTCACATATCAATTTAAAGTTGAAATCGAGTAACACCCAAACATTTTTGTATTGATTTTATAAAATCACCTCTGTGCCAAACATAAAATCTTTTCTGTACGATGTATATGATTACTCAAATTTAACATCTTTGAGCTATCATTTTTACAAATTGATTAATTAAGTACAAAAAATCCTTCCATAATATAATTACTTCTCCTAGATTCATACCTAAAAATATCTTCTCTTTCTTTCTGAGGTTTTTCTTCCTATTTTTTCCCGACCCTCTCTTTGTTGTTTGGCTTCTTCTATTTATAGATTTATTTACTGGGTCCCACTTTGTGCAACGTGTCATTTTCTCCAGTTTGGTCATCGTTCCTCGATCGATTCTACTTTGGGTCGATGCTCTCGTGTCATTTTATCCAGTCTTGTCGTCATTCTTGGATTGCCTTTTCCTTGGTTCGATCCATTTTATTTCGATGTACCCATCGTTCTTGTATTTCCTTTTTTATCTGGTGCGATCACTAGGTGACAGATCACTTTTAATTGCTTCTTGGTTCGATGTCTTATATATTCGACACGTGTCTTCCTATCTTTTTAGACTTCTATCATCTCGATCATTAAAATAATTGGAGTAATTATTACATTTACTTTCTCAATTATCAAGATAAAAAAGTAATCATTATTCTTACTTTTTCGATCTTCCATCATTTAATGCTGTTTGTTTTATTCGATGTACTTCAACTTTCTCGATCATATCTGTCGTTCATGCAATCCATTGCTCAGATGCTTCGTGCCTTTTCGATATTTAATATTTTTAATATTGATTGTGTGGTTCTCGTTCTTTTTAATTTAGTTGCTTCCTATCTCGATCTTCTTCCACGTGTCATGCTTATTTTATTTACTAACAATTTGCCCCCTTCTTCTTTTTTTTACAAAATTATCTAGCGGTTGATCCAAGATTTTGAAAAATGGAGAAGAACTTAACTTTTTTCAGTCTTTTTCTCGCACGTTATCCGAGTTTTCCGCT
>JAJJMC010001977.1:71971-91190 GCA_023531435.1 Papaver californicum | reverse complement strand
TATATAAAAATAAATGTATATATTAATAAAATAATATATATATATAATTAGAAATTTTTAGTAGGTATTTATATTAAAAATAATGACATATACATATGATGCCGACAATGTATCTAACTGTAGAGACCGTACGTCTAAGTGTTGGATACAAATCTGATGCAAACACCGGCTATTTTAAACGCATCCGTTCTATTTAAAATGGGACCATATATAATGCTACATAAAATAAAATAAAAAAGAAAAAAAAAAGAAATGGCACAGAAGATTAGCTTTTCATGGTCAAGAACACATCTAAAAGGAAATTTGATTTGTGATCATGGGAGCAAGATAAAAATCAATCTTACTAAAGAATGGTTTGGTATCCACTTAGATAGATTAATTAAGACCCAACACATGTACGACTAGAGATTATAGGGCCGCCCCTAAATTATCGAGGCTTGTGCCAAATAATTTTTTGCTTGAGCATTTTCTATACAGCATCGCAATTGACAAGTTTTCTATAAAATAATAAAAAATTATCGAGCCTTTGAAACTAAAAAGTCCTGGCTCCGTCACTTGTTGTCTATCTCATATTCAAATTCTCCATCAGAATCTTCACAAGTTTCAACTGCAGTCCAGTCTTCAAGATCACGAGTTTGAGCATTGCCAATTTCCACTCTTCTGTCATCTTCCAGTTGTCAGGCAGTCCTCAATAAGCTCAGCAGTTCCCCTTTCAGACTCTGATTCCAGAATGGAAAATGGATTCAAATAACAGATTGGAATTTGCACACCTGTGGGTGTGATTGAGCTACCGATACTCATCTGATAATAATGTAAGGGCTGACATGTTTGTATTCTTAATACATAACGCACATGGAACCTGCTGGTTAAAATGAATATAACGCCACGGATTCGACATTGAATTTATGGGTTTTGGAAAATTATGGATGAAGCCAGTAGCTAGATAGTGATCAGGTAATGAACAAGGGGGCCTGGGTCAAGCTACTGTGCAGGTCGAAGTATATCTTCTGTTCAATCTTTAAACCACATAGTTGTGATTTGGGAAAAGAAACAATTCTAGCTAGCTCAACAGAACATAAAGCTTTGTTATACGCATCACTTATCCATGGCTAACTCTATAACCAACAATGATACTAACGGTATCCACGATGATCGTGCAATCACTTTTGATTTTTCGAAGGACAGTACTGGACGTCCTGGTTTAGGACATGAGGTTCTGTATCAATATCAAGGTTTTTGGAGCTATGCTAAAGGAATAGAAAATATATAAGATTTTCAACAGAATTTCAAAGCTTCAGATACCGATCTGGTTATTGCGTCAGTACCAAAATCAGGCACCATTTTGTTGAAAGCACTCGCATTCGCCATTGTCAACCGTTTTCGTTACCCTTGTTCTTCTGTTTCAAAGGATTATCACCATCACCCACTGCTCACAGTTTCAAGGAAGCGTGCTAATGTCGAGCCGAATGAGATTTCTTGCTGCATTTTGGCTACAGCCCATGCTGTGGCTAGGTTATATGCTGTCTGTGAAGCCTATGTTGAAGCTATCGAGAAGTCAAAAACAGGGAATAACTGGTCTACATTGGATGTTCTACTAAAAGAATTTTGGGTGCTGTAAAAGAACTCCCTCATGTCAGGTATAAGAGTTATATTCTGGCTATTGAAGCCTTTGGGAGACTTGGGAAGGTAGATCGGCTGAAGAGCTTTGGATAGAACTGAAGTCAAATAAAACGTTAAAGTCGCCAGAGCAGTACAATTCTATTATATCTGTATATTGCATACATGGGTTAATTGATAAAGCAAAAGAGTTATTTAACGAAATGGAGAGGAATGAGATTAAACCGAATGCTATAACTTTTCGACATCTAGCATTGGGTTTCTTAAAAGCTGGAATGTTTAAGAAAGCACTGAAAACACTCAGTATGGGAATGGATAAGATAACAAGTACAGCAGTTAGAAGATCTACTCCATGGTCGGAGACAACTCTGTTAATGGTTGAGAGTTTTGCAGATAGGGGTGATTTGGAGCACGCGAAGAAGTTGTTTGAGGAGTTGAAGGAAGCAAGGTATAGCAAGTATACATTTGTCTACAATGCTTTGATTAGGGCATATGTGAAGGCCAAGGTTTATGATCCTGATCTTCTGAAGGAAATGATTTTAGGCGGGGCTAGACCAGATTCTGAGACTTACAGTGTCATCAAACTTTCTGAACAGTTTCAGGTTTAATCTGAAGTTCCTCTCCTTGTTCCAGAGACGGTGGCCATATTGCCCATGACTTATTGTCATGCCTTTTGAACCTTCAGGGGTTTTACTTTGGATTTGTTGCTGGTTGAATATAATGCTGAAGCAGATTGTCAGCATTAAATGTTCATGTAGCTAAGGGAACACACAGAAAATATATTTATAGCTGCTATTCTCAACGAATAACCGGTCATACTGGAAGCAGTTGTTTATAGACTGCAAGCACGCAACATTTGCTTTGAGCGAAGCAAGCAAGAGAGAGACAAGATCTCAAGTGCTTGGTATCAGCACACACTTTGCAGCTTTGAAAACAATGGGTACATTCACATCTACGAAGGATCCCTATAACCTTCGTTCAACAAAGATAGTAGACAGGGTGGCACTTTTGTTCCTCATCTTCCTCTTATCCGAGGTCTGATCCGACCAAATGTTGAAAATAATATGCGGTTCAACTCCATGCAGTCCTAAGGGAATTTGTAGATTGTAATTGTTTAAATGACAATAAAATAAAACCTGACTCATTAGCAAAAAGAGTGTAATACCTATTGACAATAAATTCAAATTATATATTCCAACATTTGTGCTGCAGTGTGGTGCCTTGCCTGACTGCCTGTGCTCATTCAGAGCACACCTTGCTACTCTTTCCTCCTTTCTTGTGAATGTGATACACCAACGGAAAGAATTTGATCCGAAACAGCCCAAATTCTTTTCATTCCCTTGCAAGTATAACAAATATATGGTGTTCCACGAGCATACACAAAATGAACTAAAACAATGATTGAAGACTCGTATCCTAAATTTTTGTGGGCTAAAAACTAGAACAAGTCAATAGTGCTGGTGACTTCTTTCTCTTTCTCACTCCTCTGTACCAGAAAGAAAGAAAAAGCCTTTTCTATCTGCACGCGAATGTTTCATCCAGCTCTGTTTTCCAATGTCAGTCGTTCAGTTACCATCTTCATAGTAACCTGCTTAATGATTTAATGAGCAGCTTCAAATTTCGTCTAGTAGGCTCATCACCAGTGAAGCCTGAGATGTCAGAGCTTATGTTCTGCAAAAAGGTTTGAGAATGTAAACAAAATGTACATAGAGAAAACCATGAATAAGTTCAATTCTGGTACAGTAATAAGGCAGTCACACCTCGATATTCTTTAGAGTAAATAAGAAGCTGTAAATGGACTTGCGAATTCGCTCGGTGTTCTCAGGGGTCATAATGGATGAATGCATCTTCCTGGAGCACGAGAAGAAACATAAACTATGTGATCAGACTCGTGTAAGATATGTAGAAAGATACAAAGTACAGATTAGCTGACTAATCAATGGAATTATGGGAATAACTTAAGTTTCCAGCAAAAAGTTATCATGCTAACAATGCGTGGCATAAAAACTAACTTTGAAAGAATAAACACCCGAAATTCTTTTGACAAGAAAACAGCCTATTATTTGGATAACAGTGGATAAAGACAATATAAAACTAGGTAGGCTAAAGCATATTCCATGGACTTCAGCCAAGGTCAAAATCTATGTAACAACAGGTAATGTTACCTCATGTCTTCAGTTGCAGCACTTAGGTTTTTTGTTAAACCCTCGACATCTTTAAGAAGACCACTATCACAAACCTCAGATAGCAAAGGTTCTAAATCCTCCGCCATGGCTTCCATCTGAAATATCACTACACCAAAGACCAAGGCCGTCCATAAGTATGCATCCAAAGTAACTAAACTGACATAAATTTCACAAATCGAAAGATGCAAGCAACAAATGGAAGATGTAAAAGACATGCAAGCAGATATTGCCGTAATGATTTGCCATACTATTGATCACTGAGGAGTGAGGTCTATGGATTGTCCCACAAACATGTGAAAATTTGTTCAAGAAGCGTACCTTTGCAAGCAGCGGCTTTGCCTCTTCAATAACCAATGCCACCCTTTCAGCCAAGTCAAAGGTTTTGTGAACACCAATCTCTTCCATGTCCCGCCCAAGACGAGTAAATATACCGACTAATTCATCTAAACTTACACCCTTGCTTCCCTTAATCTTTTCCTTGTCACATACAATTAGACCTTCTTTAACACATTCTGTATCAAGTGGCCCCATTGAAGGCGTGGGTAGCGGATCTTGAGGGGTAATATCGATCATAGTCTCCATAAGAAGACCAGACTGATTCACTTCAATTAGTGAGTTCCGGGGTATGAATATTTTATCATCTTCAACCTGTTAAATAGAATCTTACTGTCAGTAATAGGTGAAAAATCACTCGCTGCTTCATAATTTCAACAACATGCTTCGTGCAAATATGTGAACGTTAACTAAATTATAATTACAACGGGATAATAACACACCTCAATGACTGCGTCGATGCTTTTTAACGACGGGTTGAGCCGAATGACAGTGCCAACAGTCACACCTCTGATCCTAACAGCCGTACCAGTACTAATACCACAAGCCTCAGTAAACTGAAGCACTGCTTGATACTTCCTAAGTCTTGACCTCAACTGAAAACCTCTTAACCAAGCCAAACTCAGCGCAAGAAGTACCGCCCCTGAAACAACAAACAAACCAACACCACCTTCCCATACACTCTTCTTTCCAAATCCAAAATCACTTAACGGATGCAATGTCTGCTTCCAAATATTCCCTGGAAGACCCAAAACAACCGCTAATGGATTCTTCTTCTCTGATGGTGAGGGTCGAGAATCCTGCCCAGTATTAGCAGAAGTTGCCTGTACCCTGGCTAATTTCTTCAACGACATATTAGGTAAATGAGGTAAGAAACTCCTCGATGAGGACAACGATATAGATGACAAAGATTCAGTTGGGAATGTAATTCCTGGCGTCAACGATGACATAGTAGGACGAGATGAAACTTGAACCCATGAACTTCCAACCATTTTTCTTGGCCCCAACATTCACAAAATTTCTTTACTTAACCAAATTCTCTTCCTCAATAGAAAATGGGTTGAATCAAAATGTTGTTGAGTATACCAAGAAAATTACCATGAATTACATCTAAAATTACTGATGATAAACATTATCTCCCATAAAATGGAGAAAACTCTGAACCCCCTAGAAGGAAAATAAGATTCAAATTAAAACCCTAGAAGTAAAATTAAATTAAATTAAATTGTGGGTAAGAAAGAAATGCTTACCAGATTGATCGATTGGCTGAAGTAACAAATGAAACCCTTCTTCTTGTGGAAGACGAAGTAGTAATAGTGAAGCTGCAGCAGACACAGTGAATCACTGATTTTGGATTTTCTCTGTTTTAATCGATAGGTGTGAGAGAAAGGAGGGAGGAATAGTTGAATGAGACTGTTGGGAGTGAGGGAGTGTCTGCCCCTTATTAATTTTCTAGATGCTTGGTGGGGATTATCCAACATATTGTTCTCTATCATCATCAAGATAAAAAACCTTATTCGGATGTAGATGGCAGAAGGGTTCCTTGGTCACTCAAGACCAATCATAGAGATGGAAACCTAGGTTTTAATAGTTTCTTGAGTAATTCAAGTTGAGCCATCTTATATTCAACCACTCTGGATGTTCGATGAAGGCAAGATTTTTAACTTCCCTTATTTATTTAGGTTGTTGGAAACAAGAACAAAGGATGTGGTATCATAGAGTTGAGAGACTTGAATCTCCTCACTGAAAATTTATATTCAGAATATAAGCAACCTTAAAGACGCCCAGGAGGGAGGTATAAAAGAAAGAAAAGAAACATATACTTCGTTTGGAATTACACTGGACGCGTGATGGAATATAAGCAATACACTGGTCATGTATTGCCCCAAGTTAACATCATCACAATTTGATCGTAAATACAAAAAGACTAGTTCAGGTGTGCATAACAATGGAATTATCTTATTAATAAAAAAGATGAAAACAAACTATGGAGTGAGCCTTTGAGGGTCGCGAGGGAAAAGCGAGGTTTTACGGATGTTGTTTAAAGCACAGAAAAGCATCACCACTCGCTCCAATCCAACTCCAAATCCACCATGTGGGGGTGCACCGTACCTATAACACACCAAGATTAGAGTGGCTGTTTACATAGAAAACCTAACGCCATCCAGAAATGTGCCAGATGAGTCAGATTCCTTGACAGGAGAAAAAACAAACTGCAAAAGCAAATTCTTCAACAATGCTAGAAGTTTTAGACAAAATTTGACAGAAGCTGTCTTCAACAACGGAGACATGGAGCATGTAACCAAGTTGTTCAAGGTTTCGGTATGTTATGTCATGGAGCATGAACAACACAGCATCTCTTCAAAGGCAATCTCTTTCTACTAGACACTTAAAACTATATACATACCACCATTATAAACCCCCGAACAAACTCGTGGTCAATTCAGAAACTTGAGAACTGGTAGATATAGAAAACTGACTATTTTAAGGATAAGAAACATACCGAAATGCATCAATATATGTTTCAATAGACTTCAGATCAATTCCCAGACCCTCTGCTCTCGTACTCAAGAGCTCAGGTATGTGCACACGTTGAGCTCCTGAAATGATCTCCTCACCTTCAGGAAGAAATGGGAAAATAAATTTAAAAAGACTGATAACAAAGCAAGGGATGAAAAATTATTTTCTCTACCAAGGGAAGATACAAAGATCTCTGCTTAAGCAGCATTATCGATTCACATATAGAGAATCAAAATGAGGTTGGCATGTGACAGCTCAGTATCCTCAGATAAGCTGTCAGGATTCCATTCTGTATAAACAGTTGTAACATTATCGAGCAGATTTTACAGGACCGGAAACCATATGTAGGAAGAAACTCAAATTGGAAAATAAGTACATCTAATGCATAACAGCACGGAAGAAGCTAAAAAACATATGAAGCTGCATGCTGTAATACATAGGGGTTAAAACAGCGAAGCAGCAGAACAGAACAGAAATACTAGTTCCATTTGCTTTATGCAAGAAATATATTAAAGTTACCTCGAATAAAGACATCAAATGAATTGCTGTATGCAGGGTTGTCATAAGCTGGCATGGTGTAAAATGGTCTAACAGCCAATGGATACCGGTGAAGTATATAGAACTCAGTGCCATATCTGTCAGATGCAAAATTTCAGTTAGCCACAAAAGCATGACTACAGAAGTATTTTAAATGAGAGCTACAAATATGTATATCTGAAAATTCATACCACCGGGTAAAACATTCAGTACTGAATACTTACTTTTCAAGTACAAGCTTCCCTAACTTCCTCTCCACTTCTGTATTTAGATCTCCAAGAGGATTAACTTCAACACCAGCTTCCTGCGCAGAAGTCATTAATGAATTTTCCGGCGTAACAAGGAAAGAGAAAACCAGCATTTCATGCATGGCTATACTTCATGACAATTCAATAAGATAAACGAAATTCATCAAGTCCAAACCAATTTACTGAAGTCAATTCACTTGAATTATTACCTATCCATGTAATATACTTCCCAAGGAAGAAACGTTAATCCTCCCATAATTAGGCAAACACTTAAATTTTCATTCATGTTGTAAATCAACACCCACATTCAAAAGCCAAAATCCTACATTATTATCCTCGCAACAGCTTTAGATTTGTGTGAATGAAAACTCAGTATTAGAATGTGCTGTAATGTCTGAAACATCTTCAATACCGCACTCTATTGTACATAACCTTTCCCACCATATCTATTAATTGGTCCATCACTTCAATAATAACAATAAAAAGGTTAAAGAGTGTAATATTACCTTCAACATTTGAACCCCTTCTTCGAAAGTAAGTCTCAGAGTCTTCCTTGGGTACTGCCATGACAAAAACCCATGGATACTCAGAATCACAATATACGAGGTAAAATAAATAAATAGAAAAACTGTAAAGAACTAAAGAAGGAGAGACAGCACAGATGATAAAACAGGAAGTAAATAAGACTTGAGTTGTTCGCATGCTACAGTATTGCCTCCACCTTTAGTCTATTCAACTTTAGCATGTATGTATTTATACTGGGAGAGGGGTAGGCTTATATTTTACAGGCTTAAAACGAGAGACTAAAAACACGCATCAACGCCTGCATCAAAGCTAACATTTTCGACTTTTAAAGCCCCAAAAGTATGTGCCTCAAGAAAACAGCTAGATGCGCAAGCATCAAGGTGACAAAAAAGTGAAGCACAAATAGGCGCGCTTCAAGGAGCGCCTCAAAAAGTTTTCAAACATTGACACTATATGCAGAATTACATGTAAGCCCACTTGTACTCATGTGTACAAAAACTCGTTAGGCGGTCACCAGGTGGCTGAGTTGGGCCTGGCACCTGTAGGGACTAGTCAGGGAGTAATCGGAAAAATAAATAAATAAGTACATATGTGATATTAGAAAGAGATGGATAGGTAATTAAAATAGCACCAGTCATTAATGATGAAAAAACAGAGAACAGATAACAGAAAAGAATGTAAGAAGAGAAAACAAAATAGGAGGGTGGTTGCACGTTTATGTTTCTCTCACTCTTTTGTAACTTTTTATATTGTTCAAGCCCTAGGTTTTCCAATAAAAACTGATTATTTTCAGCAGAATAATAACAAGTCGCCCGAAAATAGGCACCTAATAGCTTAAACCCAAACCCATTAGGCGCAAAAGGCCCAAAAAAATTTGGGCAAAGGCCAGCAGCCTAAACGGCTCCTTTTGGTTACACAGCTTGTACTGACATAAAAAGAAAAATCAATTCAAATTAGGCCTACATATATTTGAGATGCTTTGATCAATAAATATCAGTGAAGTTCAATTATTTGCCGAGATAATCTTTTACCTTTAGAGGTTCGAAGGGATACTGCTTCCCAACGGCGTCAAGTTCTTTCTTGCAGTTCTCATTCAAACTATCGAACATTGCAACAAATAGGCGGTCTACGACGTCCATCACCTGCATAAGCAAGATTATTAAGTTAAAAATATAAAGGAGGCAGCGACGATAGTAGATTCTCGAAAGAGGTGTCCATACCTCAGAATAATGCTCCTTAATCTCCATTTCCGCATCAAGACCAGTAAACTCACACAAATGTCTGTGTGTGAAGGAATCCTCCGCCCTGAAAACAGGGCCAATCTCGAAGACACGCCCAAAACCACCACAAATTGCCATCTGCTTGTGAAGTTGTGGTGATTGAGCTAGGCATGCAGGGCGGCCTTTGTAGTCAAGTCTGAACACAGATGCACCGCCTTCACTTGAGCCTGCTATCAGTTTTGGTGTATGGATTCCAACAAATCCTTCGGATAACAAGAATTGCCTAAATATCTGCAGAAGTATGAATTTTTTTCTCAAACAATTAGACTCGCTTTACGATAAGCGGAACAAAACACAGCACAAGCTAATTATTCCACCTTGGGTATATGACCTTATTTGTCAAAGAGCAGACAGCAAATTAACAATCACTAGGCAAGCGTGATGTATTGGAGAGTGAGAACACATTAGCAGTGTTGTCCCACCAGGATACAAATAGTTTACCCTAAAATAGGATTTGTATCAGCTCCCCTTAACTCTTCTCTAAAAGGGACAACTGTTTCTATACACAACTCTACAGTCAATTTGGCACACAGTTTGAACATCCTACACATCCACAAAAAGCAACATTACTTCATTCTAGGGGCTTGTGCAGTGAGAAGAGGCATGGCAAAACATCCCCAAGCCATGACTTTGAAGGTGTGTGATCTATCCTAACAATGCTTGAGCTAATGTAAGTAAATGCTTTTGAAGAAATCAATGCACTTTCATACAAATGAAGATATAATTTAGAAGTTCCATTCCCTCATACTTCATCTTTATATTTCAAAATGTAATATTGCTTTGTAGACTAATGAGACACTAAATATTCAGGATAATACAAGGCCTTCCAGAACTGAGCTATTTAACAGTTCAATGTCATCTACACGGAGGATGTGTACTTACATTTTCAACTTGACACTGAATGCGGAAAATCCCTTGGTTAGCAGGTGTGCGCAAGTCTAAAACCCTAAAGTTTAAACGTGTATCCTGGTTAACGCGAACAAGCTGTTCTCCAGCCTGCAATAGTCAAAAGAGAAACAACGTTAATACGTTCATAATCAAAATTACATTTCATTGTAATAAACTCTACGATCAATCACCACATATTTGAACAAATAAACAGAAAAGCAAAGAACCTATATTTCTATCCTACTAGTTCCGTATCATAGGTTCTCCAAGAAAGCTATAAATGTGAGTGCATACCTGCAGAGCTTTCTCAATGTCAACTTCACTACGTGCAGCATCATCAATATTGATTGGAAGCGTGGGTAAAGCTTTACTGATGCAATAGATTTTTCTGACTTGTAATTCAACCTGCAGAAAAGAAAATCAGCTCTCCCAAATTCCTGCAAAATCAAACAGCAAATCCTAAAGATCAATGCCGATACCTGCTGGGTTGCCCCCTTGATTGGAGCATCGGGAACTGATACAATCCCTTCGATGTCCACATGAGATTCTTTGCTCAAACTAGTTGCAAACTTCACCATTTGTCGACTAATGAGATTATCCGCAACAGTAAGAACACACTGAATAGTGAAGCACCTCTCTCTCAGAACTAAGAATCCGATATTTTTCCCAACAGGACGGGTTGTATGAATTTGGCCACGAACGAGAACTGTTTTATCCTTCAAACTTTCATTTATCAATCCAATTTCAGTCCATTTTCGGCCACTAACAGCTTTTGATTGCAAATCTTGAAGCGCAACTTCCCCATAATTATCAGATAACGGATCAGCTTCTATTGAGGCAGCAGCTAGAGCAGCAGCAGCGGCAGCAGCTTCTTGTTGACGTTTAAGTTTCTCCTGTTTTACTGCTTCTTTCTTTGCAGCTTTCTTGCTCAAAGTAGTCCCACCTTCTTCTTCTGCAAGATTAGAGGTGTTCTCCGGCTGCAACGACATTGAGAAATTCTGTTGCTAATAGAAGTACCTGAAAATTAATGTCAAACAAAACGGGTAAATTCCAACTCAATCGAACAAAACTTTTGATTCTAAACAAAATTTTACCATTCATCCACCCCAACTACAGTTACAAATCACCTTTCCACCAAAACTAATACTAACATTGTCAAACATGATGAATTTTCTAATATTTTTGTGTCGGGTATTTCACAAAGGACTAAAAAGTGCCGATCATCATGATTCAAGTGTTCCAGTATCAAATATCATTAACTAGAGTAATCAACTACATCACTGTTCTTAATTTCAATTTTATTCTCTTCTAACCTAAATCGTAAAAGATAAAAAAAAAAACTAGGGCATAATGAATTTAACAATCAAAATTCCATACAGATTCAATAATTACAATAATCTAAAATGAAATTGATATGGTTTTGGATTGGATTACCTGAAATTCTTGATTGATGCTCTAATTTGATTGATTTGATGAAAATAAAATTTTCTTCGCATTCCAATGAGAGAGCGAGAGAAAGAGAGGAAAACAAAAGGAGAAAAAACCGATGGTGGTATTGTATAAAGATGGGAGAACAAGGAGGTTTAGTGACACCCGGTTCCGAGAGAAAGACACGATTTTGGGTTTTTCAGTTTCTAATAAAAATACTTAATTATATAAAGATGGGAGATTTGATAGCCCGTTCTCTTTATATAAAACATTATAAAGGGGTTCATGGTTTTAGTAAAGAGGATTTATATATGAAGACAAAATAAGATTTTTAGATATAAATTTTAAGAACTCCACCCCCATTATATTTTTATAATAATTAAATAATTTTTGTTTAGTTAATAATAATAAATTTAATTATTAGTTAATAATAGATTATATTAATAATAATTAAATAAAATTATGTTATACTTAATTAAATCAAATTAGATTTGAATATGTTTTGTTTTGGTGGGAAGAAAAAAAGAAAAAATCTTTGAAGATTTTTGAAAAACTCTAGATTTTGATTCACTCAACCAACATGAGTGATTCTAGCTAGTGACAAATAAGAGATGAGTGACTCTTTATATGATAGAGAAAACAAATTTTACATACCCACTGATGGATTTTTTTATGATTCAAGCTAACTTATGATTGGGTTTTCATCTCGTACCAACCGTAAGACATAATTACGGTTGAGTTTCGATGAACTCCTAATCTTAACTTGATAAAATGGAGGAAAATCCAATTGTGAAATTTTTACGGTTGGGTTTTGTTATCGAACCCAACCGTAACTCATTATGTTCATGGATATTTATTGCATCGGTTACGGTTAGGTTTGGCAAAAAAAATTAACCGTAAATTAAGTTATAGTTAGGCTCGATTTTTGATTCCCAATCTTAATTGATTTTGTAGTTTTCTTTTTGTTTTTACGGTTGAGTTTAGGGCTAAAAAACAACTGTAATTATGTCTACGGTTGGGTTCGATGCTTTTTATCTAACCGTAAATTTCTTTTTCAATAGTTGGGTTGAAGACATAAAACCAAAATGTAAATATATTTTCTTTCCTTTCTATCACTGTAGGAGTTCTATCACAGGTCTGCTAACAAGCTAAAAATATTTGGAATGAATGCTTTACCTGTACGCACGAGTGGATATCTATTATGTTGTTCCAACGATCATCGTTTCTGTATCGGTATCTTATGCATGAATGATGATGTTAAATGAGATTAAGTTCTAATTATGTACTCTTTGTGTGTGTCTATAATCTATGAATACTATGTTGATAAATTATCTTGGTATTTTATAAGATATGATGATGTTTGGTGAAATTAATTGACAATTAAACCGGATTTTTAATACTCTAGCTAAAAGATCACTGGCTAATCAACTATGGTTAGCTTTTACAGGGACACCTCGAGTTTCAAGAGTTGTACATGGTTCCCAGTTCAAGGCCAATCAAGGGCTTGCGTCCATCTTAATTAAATAGCCTTCAACTGCAATCCAAGGCCAAAATTCATTCGCATGCGTCTGATTAGTCACTTGACTCAATAAGATTAGATTTGACAATTGACATTCATGCTTGCGTAAAAAAAAATACTTTCGAAAATTAGCTTCCTAAATGCACATGAGGTATGCCTCGAAATATTATACGGTTGGGTTTGCACTTTCAAACCTAACCGTGAATAGTTTACGTTTTATAATCCAATTGTAAGATGTTATCTTCATCTTCCTTTTCAAGATTTACGGTTGTTGTTTCTAAAAACCCAACCGTAAATCTTTTTTAAAAACCAGTTACGTTTGGGTTTTGAAACTGTGTAACCTGGAAATGACATAGTGAAGAATGTTAACAAACTCTTGAAGTCAGGTGGTGGGCTGAAGCAGCAAAAATATGAAATTGCCACCGAGATAGTACAACAAAAACTTAACAAACTCTTTTATAGCTAAACAAAAGAGTTACAGTGAATCAGGAATTCCATTCAAACAAAAGTATCACGCCGGGCAGTTACTCAACCCTACATGATGCTGCAAAATATTTCAAAGAGACAAGAAAGCAGTATCGAGGAAAATAATAACAAGAAAGCGTAATAAATTAACAAGACAATGTTTTGTATTACATTGTTATCAGAAAGGTGAGATCAAGCAAAACAAAGCCAAATAAGTCCACAGAGAACGAAGGTCACATACAGAAGCAAGCATCTTAAAGTGTTACAGCAGTTGCAAGCCAAATCACCTATAAAATACAGATTTTAACACATTATGATATTGAGATATAATGCCTTTTGAAATTCACCTACATTGTTTATCATGCAGCAACAACTTCATGCCGGCGATGTTTACTAATCTTTCGAGATTGCTTTTTGGCCCTCCCAACCCGTGAATCATCTGAGTCACTAACATCAGAACTAGAGGATGCCTTCTTCCTGTGTCTACGCTTATGACGCCTTTTAGATTCTTCAGACGAATCAGAATCATCTGAATCATGATGACTTCTCCTCCTCCTCTTTTCCTTCCTACTCTTCCTATGATGGTGGCGACGTTTATCATCCTCATCTGAAGAACTATCATGTCTCCTCTTCTTCTCCTTCCTTCTCTTCTTACCACCCTCATCATCATCATCTGTGTCACTACTGCTCCTCCTCCTACTAGTCCTTTTCTTCGACCTACCTCGTTTTTTCCTCTCTTCTTCCTCATCTTCATCCAAGTCATCATCCTTTTTCTTACTCAGAGACCTTGTTTTAGACTTACTAGCACCCTTTTTCCCATAGCGTGCAACAATTTCCCTCTCCATCTCCGAATCAACATCAGAATCCGAACTCTCACTCTCTTCAGAACTCTCTTCAGACAACTCCTTAGCCCCATTAAACTTAAATTTATCCAAACCAGAACCAAGACCAGCCTGAAGGATTGCCGCGTCTTTCTCTTTTTCTTCCTTCAAACTAAGAAAATTGCGACACTGAAAATAAAGGTGACCAACACGACCACATTTCCTACAAGAACCACGAGTCTCGTTATCAGCGTTTGAACCAGTAATACGAGCAAGTGCAAGAAGTCCTTGGAAACTATTATAAGCATTTTCAGCATCAGGTTCAGCTGCAGTCGCCGCTGATATTGGCTGAGAAGAAGAAGATTGTTTTGGTTCATCCTTATTAGGTGCATAAGGATCATATCCAATCGCACTTTGCCAAATACCATGAGTTTGAAGTGCAGCACTACTATGAACCCGATTGTTCGCGGGCATACGAACCCTTCCCGCTGTTGCCGGCATTTTCACAAACAGAAACTGCAGACATAAACAAAAGATTAAGAAGTTAAGACCTTTGTTCTCCAAAAACTAGGGCATGAATTTTATAATCTTTAATTTATTTGCTAATCCAGACACTAAAAAAATCAATCTTGTTTGATTCATAAATGGCAGAAAAACAAGGTAATGTTGATGTAGATGAAAATTTCAGTGACTTAAAATTTGTATCTTACAATAACTCGAATCAAATTACCACCAAAGATGATGTTGTTGATGATAATTTGGATTAATTTCGTTGATAATCTCTCATCCAAAACAAAATCTTCATAATCAAACTCACATTACTCACCCAATTCGATTTCAACAATTATTCCTCCATAACTAATAAAAATCTCAAGTTTTTTGGGGGTCTTATCAGATTAGAAACATATTCAAACTACTCATCCTAGTAAAGTGAAGTTAAGGAGAAAATTATTCATCATCTCCTAGTTGGGAAATAACTAATAGAGCTTTACCTCTATCACTCTTTAGAAAATCAATGACAATTCAATCAAGATTGTACAATGATTGGTTTGCGAAATCGAATGAGGGTTTTATCCAAACCAATTAAGATAAAAACAAAAATGGTCTCGCCTTTTGAGTCTGGAATACCTACAAATAAAAACTAGTTGTAGTTCACATCCTCCTAAACAATCGAATCAAATTGGAATTCAGAGTAAATTCTACCTTAGTCAAACAAAACGAAGTAAATTTCAACTCAATCAAACAAAATATTTGATTCTAACAAAAATTTTACCATTCATCCACCCAAACTACAGTTGTAAATCACTTCTCCACCAAAACTAATACTAACATTGTCAAACGTGATGAGTTTTCTAATAATTTTGTTTCGGGTATTTCACAAAGGACTAAAAACTGTTGATCATTATCATTCAAGTGTTCAAGTCTCAATATCATCTAAATAGAGAGTAACCAACCACATCACTGTTCTTAAAAAATAAAAAAAATAGATAAAAGACTAGGGCATAATGAATTTAACAATCAAAATTCCATACAGATTCAATAATTACTATAATAATCTAAAACGAAATCAAATAAGTTTTGGGTTAGATTGGATTACCTTAAATTCTTGACTGAAGCCCTAATTTGATTGATTTGGGGAAAAAAAAAAATTCTTCGCGAGAGAAAGAAGAGAGGAAAACAAAGAGAGAAAAATTCTAAATACAGGGAGATAAACGAGATAAGAAAATTCTCGACTTATACGTGTCGGTTAACGACTGCTTACGTGGGATCCACATTAATTACCTATTGGGCCTTGAGAAATGAACAACCAATCTGGGTTAGGTCCTAAAAGCCCATGTATCAAAGATCCTGCCGATTCCCGGTCCAAAAGTACCGATCCAATATATGTAAATCTGTTTTCGACTAGGAAAAGGGCAGTTGCCCACTGCCGACGTATTAAGATATATATACCCTAGAATCACCTATTTGGTCACATCAATTATTACTATATACCGGAGGTAAAAAAAACGCGAGAAGAAGAAAGTAATTGGTTTTGTCTATCACCTGCGGTAGAACAAGAAAGTAATTAACGAGAGAGTTCCTATATTGATTGAGCAAGAAATATTAACATTAATGGAGAAAGAAGATTTGAAGGGTAAGAGAAAGATGGATGAATACGACGAGATTCAAGTAGCAGCAGCTAATAATAATCATCACTACCAACATGAAGATGCGAGGATGACCATGGAGAGGTATGTATTTCTCTGTATATCTAAATCTCTTTTGAAGTCAATTATTATGTGTTCTTGATATATTTCTGTTATGTATAAATATTGATCAAGAACGTGTTTTACTGCATGTATAGGGCTGATTATTATGAAGATTATAATAATAACCAAGAACTTGTTGCTGATGGTCAAGATCAGTACTTCAAAGATTATTATCATCATGATGTTCCCGCTGGCTTACAATGCCCTAGCGAACTTCCTCCTGCTGCTGGTTTCGAATATAATAACCAAGAACTTGTTGCTAATCAAGATCAGTACTTAAGAGATTATCATCAAGAATATTATTACCCTGCTAGGGAACTTCCTCCTGGTTTCGTGTTTGCTCCTTCGGATCAAGAATCGTTGTCTTACTTGAAGGCGAAGATAGAGGATCCTACCATCCCATTTGATTTTCCTTTTATACCCGAGGCCAAAGTTTATGAATGTCACCCTCAACAGCTTTTAGGTATAAGTACATCGTATACTAATTAAGTTTATTTATTCTTTTTCATCCTTGGTTAATTTGTTTTGATATTGATCGGTTGTTCTATAATATTACAGAGGGAATTAAAGAACAATCGGCGTATTTCTTTGCTCGAAGAACCAAAAGATACGCGAATGGGAAAAGACCGACTCGAACTGTGGCAGGACATGGGTACTGGAGAATGTCTACAAAAACACAGCCCGTCTATGCAGAGAATATGCAGCAAGTAGGGGAGAAGAGTGGGCTCGTCTTCCATACCGGTAGTCCAAGTGAAAATAAAAGTCTTACTAAAACCAATTGGTTGATGAAAGAGTACCATATAGCTGATAAGGAGTGGACATTGTGTAAAATCTATTTGAACAAACCCTAGGTTTAGTCAGATTCATGTTGAAGGCAATGGAGCAGTAGTTAGACATAGATAGATAGCATGTATCTTGTTGTTTGGTTGGTATTCATTTTACATATATGGAAGTATTGTTCTCTTTTGACAAACCGAGATCGATATACAATGTAAAGAGAATAATCTCCGTCAAATATTTATAATAATATATCGATTCATTCTACGATCAAGTTGTTTGTTTGTTTTTTTATAACTTAGCTGACTCATTTAAATCTGATTTATCTAATTTTTTTTAATAAATTACCCTCGTTGTAAAATATGCCTTGTATAAATAGGTTTCCAACTCATTTGTAACTGTTGTTCTTATTGTATATATATGCTTGTCAGTGTACTACAGTGACTCTTATTTAGTAAAATTTTGCACTTTGTTTGTCAAAAATAAATAAAAAGACATTATTTAAAAATTATTTAATAATAACAATATAAAAAGCTTTCAAATCCAGTCAGATATATACCCAATAAATCAAGTATTTAGGATGTTTTAGATGAGTAAATTCTAATGATCAGACTTCTTGACTCGTGCCGAGTTAGACGTCGATTTGGATCCAAAATGAGATTTAAACAAACAATGCGTATATCTTAAAAGTTTTTGCACCTCTTAGACTAGGTTTTATGGCTCTTTCCAATATTTTTCCAAGACGTAAAGTGGTGGCCTAAAATATTTTTTCTCATATCAATTCTCCGATTATAGCGAATTCCAGTGAGAAAAGGTTGTAGACCGATAATAATTATCCATTTTCATAAAAAAGAAAACTTATCATTATTACATGTTTGTGGGTTTAAAATGATAGAAAACCTAACCAAATTAAAAACTAAAAAATAATTATCCAGTCTGGCCACCTAACTTTAACCTTTTTAAAAAAATAAAATAATGGCCAATCAGATAAAAAAGATGATAAATATACCGTGGGTTATCACATAGTTGGTCCTGCGGATTACATCCAACGATAGAGATAGGAGCGATTCTATCACGGATTAGTAACGGATTAGGTCTAGGAAATGGGATCCTCTTTTATACTCACTCCGATAAACTGTGGGATTGGCCCACGGTAAGTCTATTTTCGTCCACAATATAAATGAGGAAACTGCCACCGCACCGAGTAACTTTCCGGGCTGACGTGTTCTAGGAAAGAGATGAAGCTCCATATTATAATCCCTTGGGTGCCTATAACGAAATAATTTGATTTTTGACAGTGGGGTTTGGGCCTAAATTGGATTACAAAAAGGCCCAGGAGTCCAATAGCAAGCTAATCTAGGGTTTATAAATTAGAGTCAGAGTGTTTGAACAGAGTTTCACTCGTCTTTCTTGGTCTTTCTTTCTCGTCAACTACATCAAGAAGACTTGTTCGATCAGGTTCTCTTCTTCTTCCCTTCGCACACTTTCTCGATCTTCTTCACAGCGAGAGGAATCAGATCTCTAATTCTTTAACTCCTCTCTTTTGATTTCACAGGAACTCGATCGAAATCCGTAATTGCTGTTTTTTAGGTATCTTTTCTCTCGGATTTAGGGTTTCTGATTTTTGACAATTTGGGGTTCTAGGTTTAATTTCTTGATCTAATTTCTTAATTATGTAACTGTTTGGAATGAATTGATGGCAGGGGAATCATGAGGAGGGGATATAGTCCACAGTATTATAGTCCACCAAGGAGAGGTTATGGTGGTGGAGATAGAGGAAGGAGTCCTCCACCACCAAGACGGGGTTATGGTGGCGGTGGCGGTGG
>JAJJMC010001977.1:45655-66971 GCA_023531435.1 Papaver californicum | reverse complement strand
ATTATCGCGTGGGTTTTAGTTGAATTTGTAAATGGAGAAAGAAAATTCATTACCTGACCTAAGTCTGTAGCGAGTTGTTGAAGGTCAAGTTCAGACATTCCAAGAAGAACATGAGAATCAATATAAGGAGTTCTTATGGGTGTAGTAGATACAGCAGAGACAGTTTTACGAGTAGTAGATGCAGCAGCCATGGAGATTGAACGAGAACGAACTACTCTTACTGCTAGTGATGGAGCAGAATACATTTGTTGGAACAAAGCCATTGGAGCTCTCTACGAAGGAAAGAAAATGCCTCTTTCAGAAAAAGTGGTTCTGATAAACCCTCTTTAAATATCTCTTTGTTGTGGATGGATGTTTGCACCCCAAATGTGGATTTTCATCCGAAAAGTTACTTTCAGGAAATTTTACATGACTTTCGGGAAGCATTTGATGATCTAGCAGTGAACAAAGAAAGTATAGTTTACAATCACAACTTATATGTGATGGTATGTTGTACATACACAAATTACAGACAGTGAACAAAGAAGAGTGTGAATGAAGAAGAATACAAGGCAAAAACAAGAATCAATGAGCATTATAGATTAAAAAACCGCACATCATGATGTTATAAAGTGTTCGGTTCGGGTTAATACGACTGGCAGCATGGAGGTATTAAACAAACCACGAATGATTGGAGTATGTATTGCTTTATGATCAATATTCTTCTTTAACAACAAAATGTCAAGAGTTGTTTTTGATCTATACATAAATTAAGTTCGAATGTTTATTAGTTTATCATTAATTCTTTGTTGTTGATAGGATCCGTATAAATATTAGTAGAAAATAGTAACACTCAAACCAGTATGGTTATGCATTGTATGTGTTATACAAGGATCTGTATCTAGTCAGTATGAAGACTGAAACAAGAATATAAAACCTTAAATAAGGCAGTACACGACGCATATAAGAAAACTGGAACTTAAAATAAAAAAAAAATAGTACAAAAAGGTCTGCAAAAAAATAACTTAATATATTTAAATACTTCTTACAGTCTTGCAACATACTAGTTGTATGAACTTAGTATAAAAGACTAAAGAGTATGAAGCATTAAACACTGACAGTACATATCTGCATGTACTGTAAAACCTAGCACGCAAAAGAAATTATGCCAAAAGCATAACTTAGCCAACTTTTGTACATATTGATGTGTACTCGGTGAAAACTCATATGTACTGAGTGAAACCATAACACATCGATATGTACTGAGTATCAAACTATTCAAGTTGATGAGATAATTCCTCCAGTCTCTCTCGCATCCTTGATGCCTGCAAAGTCTGCTAACCTCAATGAGTACCAATAGTGCTTACCACAGAGGGTCGGATTCTTCCTAGTGCATTATAGAGAGAAAATTTCCCAACAAGTATTCCCATTCCCTACGATCAATCAGATATCATCAACAATGGAATCGGATCATAAAAAAGCCATAAGCATGAAGAATATGAAGAAAAGTCGCTGACAAATGCTCCTATTACCTGGCAACCAAGATCTCCAAGACCCAAAAAAATTCGTTCACCATCAGTGACGACAATGACTTGGATGTTCTTCTCTGGCAGTTCTTGAGCACCTCAAGAAATTTACCCCTCCAAAAGCCATTTATTTTCTTAGTGCCTAGAACTATGACAATATCAAGTAGAATATCAAAAAAAAAGCTACGGCAATGTGAATAAGCATTTATACTTCTCTTTTAAACTAATATAAAGACCATGAGGGTGTCTAGATATGCTTCTGTATTTCTTACAAACCTCACCAATAGTTGGGGTGTAAACAAACATGTAATAATTCCTCCAACTGTTAATAAGCACTTTGTAGAAAAGCCTTTCGTTTATGGTCTGTAAATCAGCACAAAAAAGCAACAACAAACATATAAATAAAGCGTTTCAACAACAATACAACATTTATAAAATAGGACTAAACCTGTTGCGTAATGTGAATTACCTGAAGATCCATCATGGTCATGCGTCGTTGCAATTGAATTTTATATTGACGCATATTGTGCATCATTTTCTTCACCTGATAAAACAAATCGAGAAATAACAAATATCAGTAAAAAAAGACTCCTCATTTGCAAAACGAACAGATACAATCATATAAATATGAAAAAATTTATAACATAAAGATCTTGAGGTACAACAGTTGGTGGTAGAAGACCACGCGAGTAATGAGCATCTCTCTCTTCTCAGAGAAAGCTAGCCCTTTGTTATGGTGTGGATCCCTCAAAAACGAATACCCACTACATCAAACAAATAACCAATTGAAACAAAACCAATTCTCTTATGATGAAGTTAAAATTCATCCACATCAACAATGACTTGAAGATAAAACTATGTACTTCATCCTCTTTATATTCTAAACTAAAATCAAATACGTTATAAAATTAGGGGTATGTTTGCAAAAAGAGGAGAATTGTAGTATATCCAATTACAATCGGATATATAGAATTTAAGCCAAAACAGGTATAAAAGGCAAAACGTTTAAAAGATCATAGAATTTATCCAAAGTACCCCAATCTATCTATGTATATAAAAAAATAAGAAAACCATATACAAATAAATATCAATTAAAAAATACAGCATGTAAAGAAAGTGAACATCAGCATAGAAATCATCGAAGAGATTGGTTTGTTGTTTACCTTTCACTACATCGTCAAAAGCAAAGAACATAGAGAATCTTCATCAAACATCTCGAAAAAACAAAGATACAGCATCACAAGACAGCACTATCCATCAATTTACTTAATAAAATCATATCTGATATAGAATTGAGAATTCTGAAAAACTATAGCTAATAACCCCTAAAACCTAACAATCAAAATTTGTTTTTTTTATCATTGAGAAATTGTGATTCTATAAAACCCATCAATCATTCTTCATCAATCGTTATTCATCACATGACATCTCATTTCAGATAAAACATGAAAAGCTTTTGTTTGATCTGATAAGATATATGTGAAAAGATATAAATGACATTTTAGACATTTAAAAAATATATTTTATATATCCCACACATGTTATGGACTTGGAAGTAATTTTAATCCAAAAATATGATTTTGGACTAGCGGTTAATTCATATTTAATGGATGGACTACACTAAACGGGTCCTCTAAAATAAACTATCTCCTTAATATGCCTCCTAGTAATGCTCCACAGATGGAGATTACAGTGCCAGATTCAACAGACGGTAGATGGAAGAGATAATTAAACTACTAAAGAAGAGGAAAGAACAGAGAAAAAAGATTGAAGAATACAAAAGGAAAGAAGAAGGTACTTACTTGAGAGAGGAAACAAACTTCTGATTTGAATTATAGAAGTAGTGCGAAAACGATTATATAACGGAAGATTAAGTGCCGTACAAGAAAATAAATAAATATATGGTAGTAGTTTGAGACGGTGCAGGGTCTTTGGAGTTTCAAGAGCAGTCAAATATCCATAATTGTTGGCGGCTACGTTTCCTCTCCCAGAATCCCAGTGGCCAGTGCTCATAAATCATGATGCTTCTTCAGTGTTGCAAAATGTATGCGTAAAAGGATTTCATTTTTATGTCTATATCCAATATTACAAAAAATTTGAAAAGAAACAATCGACTTTAACGATCAAGTCAAGTCGAATACACAGGCCAAAATATAGAACTATACATGGATCGAATAAAGACGGTACATGTCTATGTGCCGCTTCGATTTTGATTATCTTGTCAAACCCATTTTATACGGAAGTTCTAGCTTTCAACACTTCTCTTCTGTACTCACTGAGCGTAGAGAGGGTTTGGAGATGGTCTTGGATAAGAATCCACCTTTCGCGTAGCAGCAGCTTCATCTGTGCTTCTTTTGTGATGATGTCTACCTCCATTTGTATGGGTATGATGATTACGGTTGGAGTTTCGATCGCTGTGATTGGTTCTTACATGTCCTTCAGAATCCTGAAGCCCCTCTAGTGAAGCTACGACTTCTTCCATGCTTGGTCTGTACTTGGGATCCGCAGATAGACATTGTATAGCAAGGTTAGCTGCCTTTAACGCTTCTGGCTGTGTGTATTGACCCTCAAGTCGGGTATCTATAATACGTAAAACTCTACGTTTGCTGGCCAGGTAAGGCTTTGCCCATTCAATCAGATTGTGTTCTCCAGCTGGCCGGTTCTTGTCTATTGCTTTTCGACCAGACAACATTTCTAAGAAAACAACCCCGAAGCTGTATAGGTCACTCCTTGCAGTAAGATGACCTTCACAAATAGAGAGATAGAAAGATGCCTTAGAACTGATTTCACGAAAATGTCAGAACGAGTATACGCGTTAAATGCAGCAAAATGACTAATTGACCCGTCGACTCAAGTATCTTGCTATTCGAACTCTAGGAAACATCTGTTATGCTTTTTTGGAGATAAACCAAACACAAACATTCAGTTGAAGGGAAAATTGTCGCCCAGGGATAGTTAAAGTACCTGTGGCGAGGTACTCAGGAGCAGCATATCCATAGGTTCCCATGACCCTAGTAGACACGTGACTCTTATCACCGGTAGGACCATCTTTTGCCAACCCGAAATCAGAAAGCTTTGCATTATAAGACTGTCAGTTTCAAAAGTACAACACAAAGATGGTTAGACGACTCAATACGCTAAAATAATCACCACAGGTGGAAGAGTTAAGCTACATTGTGAAGAAAGAGTTGCATACCGAATCAAGCAGGATATTTGAAGTTTTAAAGTCTCTATAGATGACTTGTGTTTCTGCACTGTGAAGAAACGCAAGGCCTTTTGCTGCTCCAAGAGCAACCTTCATTCGCAGATTCCATGAAAGTGGTTGGAAGTAGGATCCTCCTGCATAAACAACATCTCAAATCTGTCAATCACAAGGTAAGGTCGAACAGTGAACCAATGAAACAACACAACATCAATGCACAAGGAACTTACTCCTGAATAGATGATTTTCTAAGCTTCCACGGGGCATGAACTCGTACACCAATAGTCGGTGTTCATCTTCGGCACAGTATCCAATCAGCTTGACAAGATTAGGGTGGTATAGTTGCCCCAAGTAGTTCACTTCTGCCTACAGAATCAATACATTGCACTAAATAAGCAAATTCAACATCCAAAAATCCTATCAAGAGTTGCAACACATCCAAATATGAGATTATGACATGTCTGAGAGTAAATTGAGAAGCAATAACCGAAACCACATAAATCGGCTTACTTGATCAGTCTATTAATCTCCGAAAATGCACCTCCATACCTACTCGATGCATAATTCTAACAAATTGCACACAGCAGTCTAACAACAATTCAAGCATAAACAAAGCATAAATTCCGAAAATCAGCGGGTTAAGTAGTACTCACCAGCCATTCCCTATGACCCTGTAACCCTTCTTGATTCAACCTCTTAACAGCAATAACAATTCCAGTCCCCGGCTTGGTCGCTGTAAATGTATTCTCATCAATCCATCCTTTAAAAACAGACCCAAATCCACCTTCACCTAACACACTATCAGGTCTGAAATTCCTTGTAGCAGTTTTCAGATCATTAAAACTGAAACTTTTCAAATTAGAAGATTGTAAGATCTCGCCTTCACTTCGCGGAGTCGGCGGAACTGAAGCAAATAATGTCTTACTGCTTGAGCTACTTAGTTCATTCCCATCTCTACTTACATACTTTGAATTCAATCCTACATACATACAAATCAAAAAATTTAAAACTAAATTACCAAATTCCACGTACCAGACTCAAATTAAACAACAATCAATTAGAAATTACGCAATTTAAATAAGCGGCCGGGTATTGTAAGTGACAAGATGGTCTTGCTGCCAAGATCCACTTAAAATTTGAATCCAAGAAAATTCTACATACCTCCATGAGATGGACTAACAGCTTTGATTCTAATAGGCCAACAATTCCCCATTAGAAAAACTCAAAACAGAGTACTCTGTTTGAATCTTCCTCTTCTTCTCTACAGATAACAAAAAAAGAGATATTTTTTAAAAAAACCCTTTGTTTAGGATAAGTAGTAGTAACCGAAACCAGATCAGATGTAAAACCAAAACCCCTTTTTTCATCCAACTTGTTCTTCAAAGTTTGGTTGTCACCCATATAAAATTATTTTATTGAATTTATTTTCTTTGACCAGTATAAACAACAATATCAACACAAATCCAACAATAAACAAACATAAATTAATCATTCACCTTATTTTTCTTGAATTTTCAGCTAAATATTTGATAGAAATGAGGATAAAATTTCTTCTAGAAAGTATAGCTTTTTTTCTTGGAAAATGAAAAACAGAGTACTCTCTGTATACTTTGTATTGGGCTTCACTTATGCCTAATTGTATGACTTCACACCAACATAACCACAAGAGTCAAGATATAGAGAGAGAGATGGAGAAAGGGTAATCATGGAATGGTGGGTGTGAATACTGAATTTTCTTCCTTCATCTTCTTCTCCTTGTGCTGCTGTTTTTCTTTCTGTTTATTGGTTTTTCATTTTTCTAATCATATAAAGATGTGATTTTTTCTATTTGTTTCTCTCCCTGTTTTTGTTTGACACGGTCTGATTGAAGAAGAAAAAAAGTGTCAAGTGGATAAGACATTAGATTCCCTTTTTATTTAATGATGATATAATTGTTTTGCTAATAGTAAAAATCTAAAGAATGCTCCAAAATATCTCAAAAAATTGTTTGGATCGAATGCTTTGACGATATTTATGGAGTATATGTGGTAAGATTTAAGGGTGGGATTGAAATTTTGGATTCTAGTTAGTGTTTCTTTTAAAAGAATGAGTGATTGCGCGAAGGAACGATTTTCGTAATATGGATTAGTAAAATAGAGAGACTAATAGGTGAAGTTTTCAGGTTTAATATAAAAAATATATCTTGGACGAGGAAAAATCTTCTATTTGGGAGTTTATCTAGTTTTTTAGTATTAATAATCTATATGGGACCGAGGTTATAAAAGTTTAATATTAAAATAAATACCCGGATGACAGAAGTTTATCCGTCTAGTGATTTTTTTACCCCGATGGCTGAAATTTACTCATCTAGTGAAGTTTAGCGACAACTCCTTCGATTGAAGTAGTGTATAAAAGACTTCGGTTGAAGAGGCATTACTCTCTACCCATAGTGGAATCTAATTTGTACAATTTCGGTGAAACTCATTCACTTTGAATAAAAATTCACCATCCATAGCCCTTGCTCTGAGTAAATTTGTGTGTTTTTGTGAAATAAGTCGCGACCATCCATAAATTATGTATACCCCGATAAAATAGTGGTCTATTTGTAAACCTGATTTTGAAATGCGTTTTTTTCAGACTAAACAAATTATTCGTGTTTTTATTTTCGAATCTTAAAGACATTCGCGTATTAAATTCACGATATTACAATCAAGTAGAAAATAATAATTATATTTGTACTCTATTATAATCAAGATGCACTACAAAAATAGAGTGACGATATTTTACATATACTAACTCGACATTTGGAATTTGACATAGATATTAGTTTTTAATCGGATTTCTACATTATTTTTTTCCTTTTAAATCCCTCATATTTGATCGGATATTGGTAAGATTTAAGATTTGGTTTGAATACCATCCTTGAAGTCATTTTCCTCTTTATTAAGGTAAAAATCTGAGATTAATTAGGAACACAGTTTTTAAAAAAAAATAAAAGAAAAAAAATCTATTTTTTACGAAGTAAAATATTTTTACGATTATAGATTGAAACCCAATTTCATAATATATTATATGAGCAACAAACAAATCTATTTTTTATAAAATAAATTTATTTTATTTCTAACTTTTACTTTTGGTATAAAAAAATCTTATTAATTTGGTTTGGTTTTGGGTGGAAATAGCCCAAAATCATAAATTAGGATAAGAAAATAGGGGGTTTGGTGCAAATATATATTTCTCTATCTTTATGGTTCAATAAATAAAAAAAACATCAATTAAAAAAAGCTTTGCTAACAAAAAATAATGGTGTTACAGGTTAACAACTAACTAATTGGGTTATTAAAGTTAAGTTAGGCATAAAAGTTGTGAAATTAGCCATCAGGTTTAGTATTTTAAGTTAAATATGAACCAGATACTTAGGCCTAACAGAAGGTGCATTTAGCCATATAGGTGCAAGACACCTTTGTCAAACCAAGCATAATGCCTATGTCATCCAAATATAAAATAGGTGTAATTACCTTATTATAAAAAACGCGCATAAAAAAAAGATTTGGATATGTCAATATACTGTCCGTGTACATCATTTAATATCCAAATAATTTCTTTTATGTACCTCTTTTATAATAAGGTAATTGCGAAGATATGAGTTATTTGATCTCAATAAATTTTTTTTATTTTAAGCTAATTAAATAATTTTCAGCTAGTTAAAATATATACCGAAAAATTTATACTTTAATTTTGTTATTATTTTATGAACTTTTGCTCAGAATTATGTTTTATTATTTTCATAAATTGACGATCGAAATAAACTCTTTTGTTAGGATCATAATATCATGAATGCTATAGAGATTATTAAATTATATGGTGTATTATTAGATGACAGTTACAGTAGTAGGTACGAACTAAAAAATCGAATTCATTCGAACAAATCTAATTTATATGTTTGAACATTTTACGACGGTCTTAAAAATATTTGCAACGGATATAAAGGTTTTATATGCTTTGGTTGAACATTAAGTTCATCAGTTAGATCGATCTAATTAGACCGACTTGATAGATTTAAATAATAATTACGACATGGAAATATCTGATTAGAAAATTATTTTTTTTTAAAATGATCCAATTCGATTGAATTGGATGAAATAAAAAAAAATAATTAGACCATACTTTTTTAAATGATTTCATTTGTATCAGTTAAAGACCCATCAGAAGCTTTTTTATGGTCAAATTCACAGAGCATAAATACAACTGGGTAATATAGATATCTAATTATCAACTCACTTTTGGAAAAGAACAATCTTTTATCTTCTAATTTGATCAAGTTATGATGAAACTGATTTTTTTTTAAATCATATTATGTTTGACAAATTACATCTGAATGACTAAATAAAAATTCTCACTTTGATTGACCAATTAAACTTGTTATTATCAAAATCGGTTTTTATTTATTATTAATAATGTCTATGGAATCTGGTAATTCGTGCGCATGCGTATAATATGACCCAAAAATACACCAAATCTCAACTCTTGTAGTACAAATTAATGCACATTTGTAATAATTATTTATCCACAGAACCATGTGATTATGACGTAATTGTTATTAAATAAGGCTTATGTAATAAATCAAAATTATGGAGTCAATATATTCATGTGATGGTGGGCCCAATTTCATGTGGTAGTTTGAGGACCAAGTCTATTTGACCCACGGGCTCACAACACATTCAAATCAAATCAAATCACAATTATTTGAGTCAACGGTCAAAATTGATCAAACAAATAGTATTGAAATTGAACAGTCTTCAAATAAAATGGGCATTTTGTGTGGAAAAAATGGACATATCTGAAAGGTTGTATGGCTTGTATAATCAAATTTATTCTTCTATCAACAGTACAAAATACATTTATAGTGATGGAGCTAGAATTAAAAGTAAAAAGGTAAAAACATCTTCTTATAAGAAAATGCTGAATGATTAAAGGGATAAATTTAGTAGTTTGGATGTATGTTACGAAATAATTTTTTGATTTTTATTAAACGAAAGTCAGAAATTAGATTGGGCATCACTTTTTCCAAACTAATCTCTAAAAACTAAAAGTAACTTTTTATGAAACAAATTTCTTATTTTTAACTATTGAAAACTACTCATGTTTCTAAAAAATAGAAATAATCTTATGTATGATTGTCAAATTATGAGTTATAAATAAGATAATCAACTTTACTTGTCCGTATTTGGCTCGGGCAATGAACTTGTGATAACTAATACTCCCTTCGTTTCTGGAAAAGTGTTACTATCATTTTTTCATTTTAGCCTAAAAATAGGCTAATTTGAAAAAGTGATAGTAACTTTTTTCCTGAAACGGAGGTAGTACAATACAACGGATATTGCAAAATCCAAACTGCTACCTACATAATAACTCTTTAACGTTGGAGACAAGAAGTATCTATCTCCTCCAATTTTTGGTCAGGTATCCAACTTTGTCGATTTGATTAGGTGGGTCCAAAGACTTGAAGCCACCATGAACAAGGTCAAAGAAAAATATAGATACTAATAAACAAAAAGATAAGGTCCGATTATTAGTTTTTTAATTAATTAATTATCATATTATTCTCCTAAGATGCAATTAAGATTCGATGTTAATAATAGAAGTACCACTTAGTTAATTAATCATGTTTGCCTGTTTGGTAAGCAGTTGCAATTTGCATTAGAAAATTATGATGCATGAATTCAAATTAGCTAATACAGAATCACATTGTACTTCTTGGACATGATTAGCTAAAATCTGAGATTAAAATCATGTGCCAATAGTCAATTACATCTAATCTAAATTGTTTTTTTTTTAATGTTGTTGACAGTTTCGTTTTGAAATATATTATATTAATACCAATAATTACCACATTTTTTTATTTGAAACCGGCATTAGATTAACGAACTAGGCATTCAGGGGCAAAACCTAAGTAGCCGAGTGTCTTTTGAAAATATTGCATTCATGAAATAAAAAGTGTTGCTTCCATCTCTATTAGATGTGGTATAGGTCTTTGCATGAGATTTAAGTTTTCTCTTCCAATCAAGCCTTAGGTAATACGATTGAACTGTCTGAAATAGGAGAGTAATTCCACACTTTCATCTATCATCACATTGGGCACTTCCACTTGAGTTTCAGCTTCTTCATCAAGGAGTTGTGTCCAATCTTGATGTTCCATATACATTTATTTTTTTTTGTTGGTAATGCCATTTAATTGCTAATATTACCATGAATAATTTTATCACTGTACTATAATAATATATATATAATTATTAAATTACCTTGCTGGTAGTATTGGGGATTGCATTATGTGGTTGACAAATGTAAGTGTGAGTTATTAAAAATTGGACTAAAATTGATGCTTTCCACACACTCAACTATACAAGAGTACAAGGACAAGTAAGATGGTTTTCTTGTCCTTCTAACTTCAATGTGGACAATAAACGACTTGTCTCTCTTTAGCTTTTTAATGTTGGTTGGGCCTATGGCGCCATTACTGCAATAGAGGGCAGAAGTCATGCATCCTGCTTCTAGCCAGAGGAAGAACTATCCGCAAGAAAATTGATTAGCTTATAAATGCAATAAGTCAAATGACACGAGAATTTTTAAACAAAGTACAAAATTACATAATACTTCTTTGATCTGACTAACCAAAGCTTAAACCTTAGTCTCAACAGCCACCAGAAAACTGTATAACAGACTCCATTCCGACCAGATTATATCACCGGTGATATATGGTTGACTACTAGTGACGGTGGGAGTCAAAAGTTTGAATCGTTCAAAGCTTCAAAACTTTGGACTAAAATTTATGGTGACCAGATAACAACTACACAAGGACAAGTAAGATGGTTATCTATCTTGTCCTTTAATGTGGACAAAAGGCACCTAGTCTCTTCTCGACACTTCCTCCTCAGCCTATATATAATGTTGGTTGGGCCTATGCCATAACTGCAATAAAGCAGAAGTCACTGAGAGATCATCCCTAAGTCAGCATAATCCGAATTTTAGTGGATGGATATCTGACTCGTATTTTAGCAGATTGGACGTGGATAAAGTTTTAAAACCAGATGTGGATGGTATATCATCCATCTGCTGAACATCCAACCTGGAAAATAGTTTTCTTACCTCCGTACCCTAGTATCATTAAATTAATAAACAAAAGTATGTAAATAACGTTATCCTAAATCAGGTAGGAAGCTAGAGAAGAATTAGAAGTGCCTTCACATTCTGCTGAGAGTTTTTGCAGTCTAGCATAATTACTATAGGCATCACGACACTATGTATTGCGACTTTTAGGGACACATACAGAGTCCAACTTGCCATCTGTTCTCCACGATGCAAAAATCTGTTGCAGTTTGCACCGCTTACGGTACCTAGCTATAGCTATCAGTCATCGCAAGGAAAGTTTTATGCAGAAAACTCTTTTTTAGACCAAATAAATTATAAAAAATCTTGGGCCGGTGTTCTACCCAGCCGTTTCCCAAAGAAGAATTGCTTATTCCGGTTAGGAGTCATAGTATTAGTGGATGTCACTACAGTAGTGGTAAAATTGTTGGGTGATGATATCATTGATCTGGCTTTGAAATTTGTCTGCATCAAATTCTTATCGATAAAAAAAGGAGATTGTTTGGGGACAGGGGTCCATTAAGTGATTAATCTATCCATTATCTGGTGATAAAGGGTATCCTAGTGTTACTAAATGACTAAGTTACTCATTATTTATTTAGTTTATGTTATTATCCTTAAAAATATTTTATTTTTGATTTTTAATTTTAAATTTTTTTGATGTTTTTAATTGTTTTTTTGTTTTTTTTATAAAGTTCGGATAGTTTTTATTTTAAAATTTTATAGACGAACTTCAGCATGTTTTTCGTATGCGAAGAACAGATTGAAAATCGGCTAAGTCGACTTTTTTTTTAGCCGAATACAGATTGGTTGTATTTTTTCTTGTTTTTTTTCCTAACCAAACTTCAATATATTGATCATGTTAAGGTTTGGTTGGGCTTTTTTCCTAGCTGAACGTCAATTTGTCCTTCGCATATAAACAACATATTAAGGTTCTGAGTTTTTGTCCTAGCCAAACTTTAGCCTCTTCGTCGCGTGAAGAATTGATTGAGGTTTGGCTAGAAAAATAAAAACCTATTCAAACCAAACCTAGTAAAAAAAAATTAATTTAAAAATCAAAAAAGAAAATAATATACAAAGGCCATTTTAGTTATTAATAGAAATATATAGATAAGGGGTTTTGGTCAAAAGTTAGAAAATCTCTCTTCAAAATTGGGCTGCTGCACAAAAAAAAGAAAAACCCGGTGGGCAACTAGATTACGAAAGTTTGGGCCTTCCGCAAACTATTC
This sequence comes from Papaver californicum, assembly GCA_023531435.1. Lineage (NCBI taxonomy): Eukaryota > Viridiplantae > Streptophyta > Magnoliopsida > Ranunculales > Papaveraceae > Papaver > Papaver californicum. The sequence continues at coordinate 53,910 of JAJJMC010001977.1, read as the reverse complement.
CAAGTTAGGAAACTATATATTCCTAGATTTTGACTGGGCCGGTTCCCGAGTTTCACACGGAAGCAGCGTGTATATGATTCGGCTGTCTTTGTTTACACTCATCTGCTCTGTATCGACCACAAACACCAGAATTTCGCTGCACTGGTTAAGGATTTCACATAGTCTTGAAAAAAATGTCTTCATCAGATTCAACAAAAACAACATTATGTCTACAACTCAAAGATAAAATCGATCTGACATATAAAGACAAGCAAGTATTTGATGAGTTATTACAAGTTGTTGATCATTATAATCTACAAACTCAATTACGTGTTGCTGGTGGTTGGGTTCGCGATAAGTTACTTGGGAAAGATAGTAATGATATTGATATTGCATTAGACAATATGATGGGATTAGGGTTTTGTGAAAAGGTTAATGAATACTACTCATTGTTTAAGGGAGAAGAGAGTCAAGAGGTTGGTTTTGTTGGATCCAATCCTGATAAGTCTAAACACTTGAAAACAGCAAGGATGAAAGTGTTAGGCGTACAGGTTGATTTTGTGAACCTAAGATCGGAAACGTATAGTGAGAAGAACAGTCGCATTCCAAGTGTGGAGTTTGGTTCTCCAGAAAAAGATGCGGATAGAAGGGATTTAACAATTAACAGTTTGTTCTATAATATTAAGGAGAACATAGTTGAAGATTTTACTGGACGAGGTATTGCGGATTTAAAAGCAGGGAATATTGTAACTCCGTTACCTCCAATGGTGACATTCTTGGATGATCCTTTACGAGCGTTTCGTGCTATTCGGTTTGCTGCAAGGTTTGGTTTTGTACTTGATGAGGGGCTAAAGGAAGCTGCTGCGAGTGATAAAGTCAGAGATGCTATTAATAATAAAATTAGCAGGGAGCGCATTGGTAATGAAATCAATCTCATGATGTGCGGCAATCGACCTGTTCAAGCAATGATGGATGTCTGTAGCTTGCAGCTGTTTTGGGTTGCTTTTGCTCTTCCTGAGCTTACAGTATCGGAGGGGTGTGACAGGCTTTGTGTTGCGTATGTAGATGCTGCATGGAATCTCTTGGAACTAATTGGTTTCTCGAGTTTTGATGACACGCAAAGAAGGCTTTACTTGTATTCGGCACTTTTTCTTCCAATTAGAGAAAGTGGAACTGTGTATTACATCATTCTGGAATCTCTTAAACGGACAAAAAACGATGCAGAAATGGTTGGAAGATTACACAACGTATCAGAAAGATTCACATCATTGATTCCATTGTTAACAGAATTAAGCAATACTGCTGAAGCACCTGGTAACACTAGAGAAAAACCTGATGCAACAGTGACCTCAAATGTGCGAGTATTGGCAGGATTGCTTTTACGGGATATCGAGGACCCTCACAAGAAAAAAAAGGACACCAGGAGTTCGAGTTTGTGGCGTGTTGCCTTGATGATCTCCACATTATTGTACCCCATCAGTTTTGATCGTTCTGGAGTTTCTTCAGACAAGCAGAAGCTGATTGAATTAGGCATGCGCAGAACGTTGTTTACAACAGCTGAAAATGCCATTGTGAAACTAGGTCTCGAAAACGTGTGGGAAATACTATTGGTGGATGGGAAAGAAATCATGACGATTTTGCAGCTTAAGAAAGAAGGATCAATTGTTGGTGAATGGAAGCGAAAACTGCTTGAATGGCAGCTTGCTGATCCCTCACGTACTTCAGAGCAATCCCTTGATTGGATGAGAAGATGCCATTGGAAATATTCAGAGCTGGAGTGACTGTTCCGCTTGTTGTGTTATGCATTTCTTACTTTGTTGAAACACCGTCAGAGGCTGAACTATGCCGCATGTTTCTGACAGCCTTGACAATAAGTGGGTTGGCCCGCGTGAGACAGATTAGTAGCCCCGACCTCTTATGTTTAGTAGAGGGCTGGGTTTTAGGGCCGTGGAAGCCACTGGTTTATCTGATTTGGGACAACCCGCGGTGACCAACCCACACAATCAATTTATCAATTTCGTTTAAAATATTTATCGTTGAATTTCTTGTGTTTTCTTCGTATAAACCCTTGTTTATATTTCCATAAATCAAACTTTTTATTTCATTTTTATTTTGTCCCAAGTTACAAAACATATGCATATCGTTTCATTTTAAACCATTCTAAAATCGTTTTTATATACGATTTCTTTATAGGTTTCATGTATAAAATAATACAAAATAGTTAAAGGTATAAGTTCTGTTCCAGAAAATAGTACATAAATCCTCGTACCATTAATCTGTTAGATTGAGGAATTTGAGAGAGTGAGTTATTCATTCACAGAAGTATATAATTTATACAAGCAACAAGAGTAACATACGCAGAATTACAAACAGATTTCCTAGTCTTTAGGTGTGCCTAGTCTTCAGGTGTTAGTTGTGCACAATTATGAATATGCACACATGTAGCCCTTCCTTTTAGCTGACCCTGACTTTGTCAGTTGAATATGATCCGAGAAGGCATGTAATTGGATAGAAGAGTTTCTATACAGCTGAATTCCATCATCAATACTGCCACAGAGATAACGAAGTAGCCTTTTAACAAAGTGCCAGTGCAACGATGTTGGGGAGTGCATATACTGGGATAACTTGTTAACAGCATAACACAAGTCAGGTCTTGTAATTAAAAGATACTGTAAGCACCCTACAATAGTCCTGTATTCTGATGGATCATCCAATGGTGTTCCTGATGTCATAGTGAGTTGAGGTGTTTGTGGAATTGGTGTAAGAACTGGCTTTGCATCAGTCATCTTTGTTTTTGCTAAAATATCCAGAATATAGCGCCGCTGTGACAGAAGTATGCCATGCTTATTTGGTACCGCCTCCACACCTAGAAAATAAGATAAAGCACCGAGATCCTTTATTGAAAATCTATGTGCCAAATCGTCAATGAACTTGGTAACAATATCTGTATTGCTTCCTGTAATTATTAAGTCATCCACATATACCAAAATGTATGTTAAGGCATTAGAATTGTTTAGCACAAACAGTGAGGTATCCGCTGTGGAGTTTGTGAACCCTGATTGGAGTAAAAACAGACGTAGCTCATTGTACCAAGCACGAGGGGCTTGCTTTAGACCATAGATTGCCTTACGCAATTTGCACACATAAGAAGGTTTATCTTCATCAACAAAACCAGGAGGTTGTTGCATGAAAACTGTTTCTGTTAGAGTACCTTGTAAAAAAGCATTGTTGACGTCTAGTTGTCGTAGAGGCCAATCACGTGAAATTGCTAAACTTAGGACAACACGTACTGTTGTTGGCTTCACCACTGGGCTAAATGTGTCCATGTAGTCCATTCCCGGTCGCTGATGGAAACCCTTCGCCACCAATCTTGCTTTGTACCTGTCAATGGAACCATCTGATTTTCGTTTAGTCCGGAAAATCCATTTACACCCTACTACATTTTGATTTGGTTGTGATGGGACCAAGTCTCATGTCCCATTGGTGACTAAAGCATTGAATTCATCTGACATAGGTTTGCGCCAGTGTGGCTTTTGAAGAGCTTGGTTTAATGTTGTGGGCTCAGAAGTATCACTAGATGATAGTTGACCTGATAAGTTCAGTTTTTGAATTGGTTTGTGAATTTTGTTCTTGGCCCTAGTTGTCATCGAGTGGCTCGGTTGACTTTGTTGGGCCTGTGTTACCTCATGGTTGAGATTCTTCTGATGGGTTGGACCGTCTGCTGCAGTAGATGTTGTAGATGTGCTAGATAGTTGTTAGGCTGGCTCTACTATGCCTAGACTAACCCGTACTAGTTCAGTAGTGTTCATACCTGTGTTATTACTTGAAGCAGACTCTGAACACTGGGAACCCTGCTGAAGGTTAACTGCCGATGGTGTGCTGAGTGACCATGTGAGAGGTGGTAGGTGCAATTGGATTGGTGCTAGAATCCAAGTATCAATGTCTGCATGCTTAGTTGAGTCAGATGTGTTGGAGAGGCTTGCAAATGGGAACTGATGTTCAACAAACTTTACATGTCTGGAGACAAAGATTTTTCTTGTTGTTGGTTCTAGACAGAGATATGCACTCTGAGTGAGTGAGTAGCCTAGGAAAAATACATGGTTTGGATTTGGGGTCTAGTTTGTGAGTATTGTACGGTTTTAACCAAGGATAGCAAAGGTACCCAAAAATCTTTAGTTTTGTATAGTTTGGTGATGTGTGAAAAATCTTTTGGTAGGGTGACAGGTAGTGTAAAGTTTTTGTTGGTAGTCTGTTAATAAGATAAACAGCTGTTGAAAGAGCATAAGGCCAATAACTAAGAGGTAAAGAAGCATGAGAAAGTAGTGAGAGACATGTCTCAACTATGTGAAGATGTTTCCTTTCTGACATACCATTGTGTTCAGGAGTGTGTGGTGGTGTAGTGAAATGTGAGATGCCTGAAGTTGATAAGAAGGCCCTCATGCTAATGTACTCACCACCATTATCAGAGTATATTGTTTTGATTTTTGTGTTGAAGTAGTTTTCTGTGAGAGCTTTGAATTTGATGAATGTTTGTTTGACATCTGATTTGTTGTATAATGGATAAAACCAGATGTACCTTGTGTAATGGTCCAAAAATATTACATAATACTTGAACCCAGTTGTGGATAGTACTGGTGATGTCCACACATCACTGTAGATTATTTGTAAAGGTTGTGTAGAAACAATAGATGACTTTGAGAACTTCAACTTATGACTTTTATTGCAATTACAGGCATTACATTAGTAATTTGAAGACACTTTTGGGAGTTGGCCTAAGTTATATGTTGATACTATGTGTTGTAGAATCTGAAAAGAGGGGTGGCCTAGTCTGTTATGCCAGCAAAAAGAGTTGAGTTTTGTTGTAGAGAATGCAACCTTTGTGGAATTGATTGGCCACTCATACACTCCATCTTTAGTTGGTCCTTCCATGAGGGTTGCTCCTGTGCTCAGCTCCTTCACAAGAAAAGAACAAGGTAAGAACTCAACTGATACATTGTTAGTTTCACAAAATTGAGATATAGAAATTAGGTTCTTTTGCATGTTAGGTACACATAACACATTCTCAAGTTTAAACATGTTGTTGGAGCAGGGTAGAGGAGTTGAACCAGTGTGAGTAATTGGGAGATTGGTGCCATCCCTAAGCATAATGTCATCTTGGCCTGCATATGTGTCATGAATTGACAGGTTCTCCAGGTCATAGGTGACATGGTGAGAAGCACCAGTGTCAAGTAGCCAAGCAGGAGTGTGGGGGGTGTTTGTTGCATTTGCCTGTGGCTGCCATGGTGTGACTTGGTTGTGTTGTCTTGACTGCTCAATGGGTACCACTCTAAAAGATGGATATCTCTTTGCTGTGTGTCCTTGGACCCTGCATATTTGACAAAGACCCAGGTAAGGTCTGATAGTCCTGGTATTGCTGAAAGAATTGGTATTTTATTTTGGTAATGTTTTGGTTGTCTTGTTGGATTGGTGGGCTGAGATGAATTAGCATAATTGTTACGCCAGGATGATTGGTTTGGACTTCTTGACTGCCAAGATTGGTTTCTTGTGGTATAGTGGACTGTTGCTGGGAAATTGTGAGATTCAGAAATTTTGGGTTGCAAAGAGGCTTCAAAGTTTAGCAATTTTTCATGTAATTCTTCAAATGTTATATTTGTATCTCTTGCTTGAACTGCCCTGACTAATTCTTTGTAGTCTTCATTGAGTCCATCTAGCACCTTATCAGTTAATTCTTCTGCATCAATTGGTGCTCCAAGTAGTGCTAAGTCATTTGCCTTTGTTCTGACAGATTGCATAAACTCACTAACTGTGAGTGCACCCTTCTCTGTGTTCTTGAATTGAAGTTTTAACTGTTTGATTCTTTCTCTGGAGGGTTTGGCATATGTATTTGCAAGAATTATCCAGGCTTCCTGTGATGATTTGGCCTGTGCAATGAATGGGATTATTGATGGTGACAGAGAGCCTAGAATTGCATTGAGGATGAGTGAGTCTTGCATGTTCCAGATTGTGTATGCTGGGTTGGTTGTTGTGACATTTGCTGTGGTTATTGTTTTTGGTGGGCATGGCAATGACCCATCAACATAGCCAATGAGGTGATACCCTGTGAAGAGAGTTTTGAACTGTAATTTCCAGGAATTGTAGTTTGTGGTGTTGAGTTTCAGTGGAGCTTGTGCAACAACATTTATGCTGACCAGAGTTTGGTTTGGATTGTTGGTGTTTAGGATTTGGTTGGGATTGCTCTCGGCCATGGTTTGGAGAAAAAAAAAGAAAATTGGATCAGGGCTCTGATACCATGTTAGATTGAGGAATTTGAGAGAGTGAGTTATTCATTCACAGAAGTATATAATTTATACAAGCAACAAGAGTAACATATGCAGAATTACAAATAGATTTCCTAGTCTTTAGGTGTGCCTAGTCTTCAGGTGTTAGTTGTGCACAGTTATGAATATGCACACATGTAGCCCTTCCTTTTAGCTGACCCTGACTTTGTCAGTTGAATGAGTCGTTACCTGCCAACATAATCCATATCATTGTCAGTTGTGGCAGTCGCTATTTACATTATTTAGTCAGCTCTTTGATGTGTATTTTTTTATCTTCTTTTCGAAATATGTACTTCGATCCGTAGGTGTGTCACTAGCAGTGTCCGCTTCTTTAGAACATTCATTCGTTGGATAAATGGCAATTTCTCCATGTGGCACTTTTCCATCTCAAGCACCAACTCATTTATTTCCCATTGGAGTGTCACTAGACTTCATCACCCTTGCTTCAGCGCCTCAATTACCTAGCACATGTTCCAGCGCCTTCATCACCTTTCCTTGTCGTCGCACTAAGCTTTGTCTCGGCGCCTCCAACACTTTCCTTGTCACCGCACCAAGCCTTGTCTCGGCGCCCCCAAAACTTGTCTTATCTCGTCGAAATGCCTCCAACCTTGGTGCTTCATTCTTGCTTCAGCAAGAATTCTCCCTTGGAGCAAGGATCCCCTTGGTGCAGCGCCTCAATATGTTTCTTGAGTTTGAAACTTGATTTGGCGCCTCCAACTTCAAATTTTATATCGGCCTCCATCCTTTTTATTTTTCCTTCGGCAGGTCTTCTTACAACACTCTCTTCCCTTTTTAGTCACACTCCTTTTTCATGCTTGGTGATTGATTTTGGGGTGTAATTCACATTATACCCCTCTAATGTATTTGGGGCATATATATGGGGCTGTTTGGTAACCATTATTATAGTGGATTATGAGTTCATAATCAATTATCCAACCCATAGTCCATTATATAAGTGTTTGTTAAAACTTATAATAACTGATTATTTTAATCACAATTGAAAAAACTTATTATTTTCATAAGTAGAAAAAAGTTGTTTATAAAAATTATCATAATCAATTATTTTTTTAATAAAATTGAATTAGACTTTTTTTTTCTTATTTTGTCTAAACTAATAAGAGAGAGACAAAAAAACAATAATGGACTATTTAGATCATCATTCTCCCCTCTCCACTTTGAGAGCATTTTTCTAAGATAATCAATTATTCAAAAAATATGTTTGTTAAAATTTATTAAAAAAATAATTAATAGTATAATCATTTTCCAATTTATGATTATCTATAATCATAAATGATAATCATAATTTTTACCAAATAAGACCTATAAGTTAATTCAGTTTGGGATTCACCATTTTTCCAAAGGATTCGCCATTATCCTCTCATGGGGTATTTTAGCATTTAAGTAGTTTTAGAGTGGTTTTTTGGATGATTCATCCAGAACCACTAGAATATATTATGTTTAGCCCCATTGTGTTGCATTTGCATCAAACCACAACTATTTAAGATTTATGTGAACCAAATATTAGAACCAGAAACTTACTATTTTTTTCTTAAAGGTATTTTTGTAGGTCATCAAATTTTCCCTGCGTGCTTTATATTTTTATGCTTTTTTCTGTGCATCTTAAAAGAAATGACAGACGGATAAAATCATACATTGAATCTATCTACCATCTGTTTATGTAAGTTATTACAATTTATTGTTCTTAACTTTATTACATCGTATTAATTTATGAAGGCATTCCTTAAAATTTTAAAAAATCGATTGATAAAACATGTGAATAATAAATCAGGACATATTAAAAAATGTCTTTTATTATGTATCCATGGTGTTTAAAATATTCCCTCTGTCCTATGAAATTTTTAATATTTCTTAGATTTAAAAAGTTATTTTAATTTTATAAAATTCATCATTTTTTCTGTTTTACCTTTTATTTTATTTGTAAAAATATATAAGTAAAGA
>JAJJMC010001977.1:18322-45555 GCA_023531435.1 Papaver californicum | reverse complement strand
AAATATTTGGATATAAGCTTTTTATATATTATGAAACAACTAAAATCTAAAACTCCACATTATACTATCACGAAGGGAGTAATAAATACCCATATTTGAAATCAGAAGGAAGGTATTATGGATATAAAAATCCAGTATTTATTAATCTAGAAAAATTAATATTTTGAATATTAGAAATCGGGGTTTAAATAGCATATTATTATTAATTTAACAATGCTACCATATATATTAGTGATAATATTCATGCATCTTTTCTCTAGTTGTATTTTAAAGCTATAATTCATGCATCTTATAAGGATTAGTATGTTGATGAATATTCTTAATTATGAATCTTATCACCAACAATTTATTACTAGTGATGAAGTTTTTTCCTTAAAAAATGCACTAAAAACCAATTATGAATCTTATCACCTAAACTATTTCTCAATCACCTCTCTGTATATATATATATTGTTTGTTATCTGATAACATAAGATAACAAAATTAAACGAGATAAAAAATACATTTCTTTTCTATACACAACTGTTTAGTCTAATCGATGGTGAGAAATATGTTCTCCTTCCTTTTCTTTTTAATTTTAAAAAATAAGAAAACTATACATGTTGTGTCTCTTTTATCAATGGGATGACAATAATATTTTTATATTTTTTGATGGAGATATTCGAATTTCTTTTCTTTTATAGTTTTTCTTTTTATAATTTGTTTTCTTTTGATCGCTTGACTAAGATTTTAGCGGTAGGCTCAAATCTCATTCGGGTATCTTAGCATGAGTCATTTTTTTGTATAAGAAACCTGAGAGTGGATTATCAAAAACCAGAAAAATAAATAAAAATTATGTGGTGTAGTTTTCAGTAACTAGTCTTATTCAAAAAATAAATATTGCCAAGCTTTAATAAGTAAGACAAGTAGTTTTAGAATTTTTTTTATGGAGTTTAAGATTAAACCCTTGAAAACATATATCTAAAAGCTTTTTCAATAGAATATGTGTGAGGATAATTATCTAGATCCACGTAAAATATATATTCATTTTCTCTTAACATGAATAGTTGACTACTATGATTAATACGATTAAATTATTTATTTATTATTTTTATATATTTATAAATTTCTAATGTTTTTTTTCTTGATGATTTCTAATGATGATGTGGTTCGTGTTCAGGAATCCTTTCGCATTATTTGGATGATATGTTGTTTACTAAGTGTAGTCCAAGGAAAGGAAATTGGTGCAGGTAGATATGATTTCAAGGAGCTATATGGTAACGGTAATACCCCCGTTTTCAATGTCATGACATTTGGAGCCATTGGAGATGGCATCGCAGATGACTACCAAGTAAACATATTTACAAATTTTATTCAATGACTTATTTTATTTATTTATTTATGTATATTGTAATGTGATTATCACGACTATGTAGGCTTTTGTAGATGCATGGACGAGAATGTGTAATACACCGGGAACTAATGCAATCCTTCTCGTACCAAAGGGAAGAATGTTCTTATTGAGTGGTATAAGCTTCAACGGTCCTTGCAAATTAGAAAAACCTTTTGTAAAGGTAAATTAACGAAAGAATTATAGTATGTGATATATTTTACTCTTTTTTATCTCACTTTCTTTGTTCTGTAACTTCTAGAATAGATCTCCAACGGAGTGCAAACACTAATGGAGTTAGGAACTATTTATTATCTCTAAAAAAACAAATTGGGTTATGCTCCTGAAAAAAATGATGAGTTGGGGCATAACTGTTTGTAGTGATTATATTTTTTCTGTTAAAAAAAATAAATTTATTTAATATTACACGAAAAATAATAATTTATAATTTTATGTTTATATTTATTTTCCTAATTTGTTTATCAATTTTTATACCATTTTATTTATTCAAGTGCTATATATGGCTCAGAGAATTAAATTTAACAATATTATTTATTTTATCTCAGGTTGATGGGGTTATTATTGCACCTGTAAGGGATGGTTGGGCCGGACGACCCACTGATCGCTGGATTGAATTCAACAATGTGGATCGTCTAACAATATATGGATCAGGTCAAATCGACGGTCAAGGTTCAACTTGGTGGAGTCTACAGGATAAAAACAGACCATCGGTAATTAGATTTTATAATGTCCAAAGATATATTATTAGGATCATCTAGAAAATTCTTTTGCTCGCATACTGATCTAGTAGCATCAGAATCAATCATTGAACAATATGATTCAATTAATTTAGACAAGTTTATTACTTATCAAGTGTTTTAGCAAGTATTATCATAATCATTCATATGTCCGGTGATTTATTCTGATGTTGCCATATCAAAAAAAGCTCGAGCAACACATGGGCAATTTTTTTTTCCAACTACCTAACTAAACTGGTAGGACTTTATTAATTATACACCTGATAATATATATTGTTGGATTTGATGTAGGCATTAACATTAGCAAATTGTAATGGTTGTCAATTGAGCTGGTTGAATCATGTGAATAGCCAAAGGAATCACATCTCTATAGCTGGTTGTAATAATGTAGTCATTTCTCACGTAAACATAACTGCTCCTGAAGACAGTCATAATACTGATGGTATTGACATTAGTTCTTCGCAAAACATCCGAATCGAGAACTCTTTCATCGGAACCGGTAAAGTTAAAATGTCAATTACGTATATAATCTTTTTAAATGCGATCAAATTTAGAAAGGTATTAACTTAATTATGTTCGTGTAAGCTTAGGTGATGATTGTGTTGCCATTAATGGAGGATGCAAGTTTATCAATATTACCGACGTGAATTGTGGTCCTGGGCATGGCATAAGGTTGGTGAACATTTTTTTTACTTTCAATTTTCCATAAACCTTGAGTATGGTTATGTTGCCAATATCACCGTAGTACACTAATAAAATCGTTGAATGATGATATCAATGAGCTGATTTTAAAATTCGTCAGCACTAAAAAAAATAATAGATCAATTTTTTTTATATTTTTATACTTCTATAGTATTGGAAGCTTGGGAGCTAATGGGAGAGAGGAAACAGTAGAAGGAGTGTATGTTCAAAATGTTCATTTTACTAGAACTATGAACGGAGCGAGGATCAAAACATGGGAAGTGAGTATAAATCAAACTGAATCATTTTAATACAATTTGATTTAAAAAGATAGAACCTCTATATTGTAGTTGAGAAAAAAATATCATTTAATTTTTATTTTATTTTTTTGTAGGGAGGCCATGGATTCGCAAGAAAAATATCATTTGACCAAATTACCCTTGTTGAAGTGTATAATCCTATTGTCATTGATCAACACTACTTCACTGACCACCGCGTGCAAGAAGTAAGAAGTCAATTAATGAAACATCTATATTATTGAATTATTTTTGTATAACTATATTCTCGTTCTAATATAAATCTTTTTACTTGTGTTGAATAAATAGACGTCTGCTGTTGCAATTAGCGATGTAACGTTCAGTGGGATTACTGGAACTTCGACAAATACTATAGTAATTAATATAAATTGTAGTGCAGTTACTCCTTGCACAAGCATCGCCATGGACAACATCAACATACAATCAACAAGATCTGAAGCCTCTTCTTACTGTGTCAATGCTCGTGGAACTATTGCCCAGACATCTCCTAATGTTCCTTGCCTTACATAATATTTGTTTTTAAGTTTCGTATTCTCGGTGGCGAGAAAGTGTATTATTTTTTGTTTCAACGAATCTTGTATTTATTTGTTTATTTATTAATAAAATCTTCTCAATTTCCTTATTTAGACCATTCTAATTTTTTATCCTTTATAGCTGCTTTATATTCAATAATACATATATTGCCCCATCGTGGAACACTGGGACTGAGTTGTCATAGGAGTAGTTATTGCACACACCAATTGTGGTTTGTTGGACTCAGTTGACGAGTCAGCGAGTCAAGGGACACTATGGCCATTGATCTGTTGTAAAAGAAAAAAAAAAATCAAAATCAGCTCTAAACACCCAATTTTCTTTTTGCGTGTGATATCGTAATCGAAATACCATTTATATTCGACACTCGATTGGATGAGAAGATGACATTCAAAATATTCAGACTTGGAGCGATTATTCCACTTGTTATATTCTGCATTTACTACTTTGGGGTATTTTGGGATTTAGATAGTTTCAGAGTGGTTTTTTGACCGGTTCGACCAGAACCACTAAAATATATTATGTTTAGACCTATTGTGTTGCATCTGCATCAAATCACAACTATTTAAGATTTATGTGAGCCAAATATTAGAATCTAAAACTTATTATTTTTCCTTAAAGGTATTCTTGAGGATCCTCAAAAATTAAAAGTTCATTAATCTTTGCCCCTTGTGTTTTTTTTAATATTTTTTTTGTGCATCTTAAAAGAAATGACAGACGGATAAAATCATACATTGAATCTATCAATTATCTATTTATGTAAGTATTATAATTTATTATTCTTAACTTTATTATATATATAAAAAGTCATTTCTTAAATGTAAAAATATCGATGATAAAACAAATGAATAATAAATCAGAACATATTAAAAAAGATGTTTTTTTATTATGTATCCATGGTTTTTAAAATATTTTCTTTGTCCTATATATATAGATACGAAATTTGTAACATTTATTAGACTAAAAAGTTATTTTAATTTCATAAATTTTTTTTTTTGTTTTGTTTTACCTTTTCTCATATTCTCACCAATAATGTGATGATATCCACGTATCATAAGTAAGGATATGTGTAACAAAAAAACTTGGAATATAAATTTTTCCTATCTTATCAAACAACTAAAATATAAAACTCCACATTATACTATCACGAAAGGAGTAATAAATACGTATATTTAAAATCAAAAGGAAGCTATTATGGATATAGAAATTCTTTATTTATTGATTTAAAAAAAATAGTAATTTGAATATTAAAAATCGGGGTTTAAATAGGATATTATTATTATTTTAACAATGCTACCGTATATATTAGGGATAATGTCCATGCATCTTTTCTCTAGTTGTTTTCTAAATCTATAATTCATGCATCTTATAAGGATTGGTATGTTGATGAATATTCTTAATTATGAATCTTATCACCAACAATTTATTCCTAGTGATATTAAGTTTTTTCCTTAAAATGCACTAAAAACCAATTATGAATCTTTATCACCTAAACCATTTCTCAACCATCTCTTTGTGTATATATATATATATATTGTTTGTTACCTAATAACATAAGATAGCAAAATTAAACAAGATAAAATTTTTTTTTTTTCTATTTACAACCATTTAGTCTAATCGATGGTGAGAAATATGTTCTCCTTCCTTTTCTTTTTAATTTCAAAAAATAAAAATAACTATAGATGTTCTGCCTCTTTTATCAATGGGATGAGCAATAGTTATTTTGTATTTTTTGATGAAGATATTTGAATTTCTTTTCTTTTATAGTTTCTTTATGTCTAATGATACATATATTGCCCCTAAAAGATTTATGATCTACATTATTGTTAAGTTAACCCTAGAAGCAAGTAGTGCCTCATATATATAGGGTATACAAAAGATAATATTTACACCCTGTTAACACTAAACATAAAGTAAATACTAACACTCAGTTGACATTCTAATACTCCCCCTCAAACAGATGCTATACTAGTTGATTGCATCAGTTTGACCCTTAGAGAAGTCGAAATCACTTTCAGAAGTTGTTATGTACAGATTGTTTGAGTGGCTGTCGAAATTCAGAAAGAAGGACCCCATAATCCATTTTCTATTCAGCCAAAATCAAACTTATTATCTTTCAGAAAGAAGGACCCCATAATCCATTCCCTTTCGAAAGTTATTTGAAGTCATTTGAGGAACTTCATTGAAGTCATTTGAGGACTTCACTTTGTTTAAGGAAATTTATATCCTTCAATTTGTTTTAAGGAAATTTATATCCTTCAACCCAGTCACATTTCAAGGGTGACTATTGGGGACTCTTTAGTTTCTTCTTCTTTATTCATTGACCCTCACATCAATTAGACAAGAACCCATTTATTATTTCATCTCAATCTCGTCACCAACCCATTTTAATTCACAGCAAACACACTTCTATGGCATTCACTCATCAGTTAACGTCTCCACTATCTCTATTAACACTTGAATTGAACCACCATCTCTTCTTCCTGTTTTGCCTGAACCTTGAACCTTTAATTCACAGACCCAATGACGGCAACACCACTTTCTGGCCACCAGTTTCAATCACAAACGCACAACACTTCCCTGTTTTGTGCTCGACCATCAAATCCAACAGCAAACCCATATCGTCTCTGACCCATCAACCTCTCTCTCTCTCTCTCTCGCATTACTCAATATATCTCTGTTCTCTTACCCATTTTAACATCATCAACACCATGACTAGTTGATAACAACTCTTGTAAATGAAAAACATATCATTCATGCATTTCCACAAACAGTTGATATGCGTTTTACTAGTGACAGGAAATTAAGACCTTGTGCTATTGTATTAGTTCCTTCAACCTGAAATCTATTTGATTTCGACAATAACCCAATATTTCTGAACATAAATAAACTCTAAATAACCAATCAATCACCATTATTTATCACCTAAGACAACAACATCGACTCACATCTTCTTACCCTTTTCTTGCTTTGACAGAACCAAATCACACAGCCTGCAAATACACCTCAAGCTTTGAACCTCCCTTGTAATGATATGAATGTGGATGCTATTATCTCTGAAACCCTAGCACAAGGTCAAGAAGATCTAAGAATCACCAGATGGTTATTGATGAACAAACAGGAAATACTCTTGAATCGCAAAACACACAATGAACCCTAGCAGTAATACTTAGATCCGCTTCTTATCGGTGAGAAACCAAGTTCAGTTTCAGATTGATGGCAGTGAAGCTATGAAGAAATGGGTTGTGGTCTGTTGGTAGAGAAATTTGTGAAGCTGAAATAGGTTTGAGCTCGAGAAGAAAGTTGATCTTGATTGAGTCTGAGATAAGGAAGAGGCGGAAGATGATGATTTAATGGAAGTGGTAGTGAAAATTAGGTTTACCTCTAAGATCTGTTGATGAGTCAGCGAGTCAAGGGGCACTACGGCTATTGATCTGTTGTAAAAGAAAAAAAAATCAAAATTTGCTATAAACGCTCGATTTTCTTTCTGTCGTGCGAAATCGTAATCGGAATACTACTTATATTCGACACTCGATTGGATGAGAAGATGACATTCAAAATATTTAAACTTGGAGCTATTGTTCCAGTTGTTATGTTCTGCATTTCTTACTTTGGTGAAACACCTTGAATGGCTGAAACTTTTCCTCAGACTCAAACATATTACATATGCACCAATTTTGTACAACTTAGATTTATACACAATCGATTTCGGCACTCAAAAAACTTGAGTTAAACCCTTATGCACCAATTTTGTACAGCTTATGGCATGGGAAAGGTTATTAGACTCGAAAGTGAATTGCTGAGTTTTTTTTCTCTCAGTTTCATACGAAATCTGATGTGACTTGGCCATTTTTCCTTATCTAAAAATAATACTACTACCTCCAAACTCGAACTTGTGACCACCTATATCCAAGTCAGTCTAAGAACCGATGTTCAACATGTATCTTGTTGTCATATTAGATAATTATTCAAAATAACTTGACTTGATATATACATTGACTGTGAATCTATGATTCACGATTCAAAATACGATATTTGATACTTAGATTTTGAAAATAAGTCACTTCACGATTCACATTTTTATAACCTTGGACATGGGCAAGTGATTATCCATCATGTCAGCTCCCAAGCCCATTTATTAATGAAATGGGCTTCTAAACCCATTTTAGTATTTCTTGCCTACCTTAATTTTATTTTTCTTACTTTGCATACCTCAAACCTATATTCCTGGCTCCGTCCCAGCATTTAGTTATACTATAGACGTATATGTACTCCAGGTTTTATTGTTACAGAGTAAAAAGAGGTTTCTGCATTATTTACACCCTCTATAAACTTTTTACTTCCCCTTAGTCAGATGTCCAGCTTCGTCCCGAGATTTTAACAAATACAATATCATGTGACAATTCTGCATGCGGGTCACTCTAAAGAGAATGTGGGTTAGTATTGTTATTATTATCAGGGCATACCAAAATGTGCTGTTTTTATGAATAGATGGCCAATTGGATTGTTCAGTTAATGAATTCTGAGTTCAATTTTTAATTCAGAGGATTAAGAATACAATAAAATATTTACTGGTATTAGATTTGATTTGCCCGTACTTAGTGGCAGATCAGCTACCTGGCCTATTAGATCGAAATAACATGCCCATCCATTTGGAGATCACATTGATTAGATTTGTTTGTAAACTAAGGTGGCAAAATTAGGTGGCAAAGAAGAAACTATAATTTGTTAATGGATCTCAATTCGAATTTTCTTTTTAAAAATTATCATTGGTTAAATTCTAGTGTTGTTGATTATATTAATGAAATAATCTAATTAAAGTATATTATCCTCTGTTTTGTTCACCTTTTGCTTTTTCAAATAGTTGAAACAACAAACAACAAACAAGTAATTATTACATTTTGTTGCTTCAAAAAATAAACAAAATAAAAATTGATTCAAATCTGAATAGATGGCAAAAATAAACAAACAAACATCTAACATGACAAATGTTTCTTTACAATGCATGGGATATCAAATTCTATATGGATAAAGGGGTTATTTTTACATGATACCTATAGTATTCCGTAAAATTTGGTAATCTTTATATAACATTTAGGCATTTTATTTTGATAGTATTCCGTAGAATTTGGTTAGGACTGGCTCTTAGATTAATGATATCCGAAGTAAGTTTCTAAAACATTGCCCCATCTAACTTTGATTTCTAGCCTTTTCACTAAGTCAAAACATGTTGACAATTGATGGGATCAAGTTATATTAGTTTGATATAGGTACATGAAAAGAAAAAACATTATACGATAGACATGGAGTTAAGAAATCGCGGACCTTAATTTTTTCTCTCCTGATTCGTTAGTAGGCATTTACCGTTATAGCCATATGGTTAATTAAATACTCAGATAGCATAACTATAATAACTAATATAGATGAGGGTAATTAGTGGAATTAGGCTTTTAGGCTTTTCATGGGACCTATTAAATTTGGTCATCCGTTGACTCTTAAACATTCAGTATGTTACCCCTTACTTTACTACACATTACTAATGTTAAAGACAAATGTTATACATAAATCACGTTAAAGACAATTGTTACACGGGAAGTTCCCATTGTAAAGGATTGTCTTGATGCCCGTCAACTTTGGTTCAAGGCCCGCTCTAAATTTGGTAATCTCTTATAACGTCCAAGCAGTCCATCCTTCAACTACTGATAAGCAAATTATCATCGTTCGCATACTAGGGGAAGAGCTAGTTGACGATCTCGGTTATACATTTGGCCTAAGGTTTATTGATTGTTTATTTAGAGCTTATTGATTGTACATTTTAAAACAAAATGTTTTTTTTTTTAATTTACGATTATGGATAATGGTTCGCCCTTTACAAAGGATTTTCTTTTTTTCTCAAGTATCTTGAATTCTGGTTCCACTACTTCGAACGTTGTAAAACTAAAAGGATAATATTATGATATACTCTCTCCGTTTCAGGAAAAGAGTTACTTTCTCTTTAAATTTTTGTTCCAATAAAATAGTTACTTTCATTTTTCAACATAACAAACTTTCAAAACTACCCTTGTTATTTTAAGAAATGTTATTATTCTCATTATAAATATATATGTAGTATTAGGCTTTTTGTTAGGGTAAATCTGGAAATAAATTATAATAGTTGTTCTTTCTCATCTTGCTTTAATAATTGTGCAAATAGAAAAAATAACTCTTTTCCTAAAACAGAGAAAGTATTTTTTTGGTGTGGATAAGTTTCAAACTCACATCACTTGTATCAATACTAATAATTTATCATTGTACCATAACGACATAGACAAAGTTGCTTTTTGCACCAATGAATATCATCACATGAAATCTTAAGTCATGCCGCAGCTTGTCAACTTTGGTAGGATTGCAGTGACATATTCATAAAAACTAGTGTGCATTCCATTAATTAAAGATTTTAAAAAGTTGAATACATAAAGGTCAAATTCATGCACTCCTTAAAGATGGTAAACCTATTAAATTTGAATAAAATAAATATTTAATTATATTTTGTGGGACCCTTAATAATAATAAATCTGTTTATATATATTTAGTGGGTCTTTATATAATAAAAATATATTAAAATAATTAAAAAGTAGAAAAAAATAGTATAAAATATTTAAATAACTAATGAGCGATCAAGTAATTGTCGATGAAGATAAACATTTGATCACGCGACTTATTTTTGTCAAGCGACTAACTCTTTATCGTTCAACCAAAACAATATCACGATGTGTATCATTTTAAAATTATGCGTTTAGGAGGTTAATTTGATGGTTTGCTAGATATATAGTGAATGTTTTCTCTTAATTTAATGTTTTGAGAGATGCATCTTGGCGGAAGGAAAAATCTCGTGCAAAGAGTACGACAACAACGCGCCACCACATTCAACTCTGTTTACAACCGCGTGTAAATTCCGTACTTGGTCTTTCCACAGTTTTGCAGCTGCTGTGTCACCACTCTGTCATCATATGGTAATTTAAACCGACAACATTACTTGGTCCACAAGCTTCAAACTCTTCTTTTCCTATTCCCATTATACCCTCAATTTTGTTAATGGGAGGGCAAATGCCCCCAGAACAAAATCTTGTCCTGGGCGTTACATATTATGAAGTTAGTTGGAAGGTCATTAATGGTAATAAATGAGGGTAACTTAAACTATTCATAATTAAGGGTATTTTAGTCATTTTTTGAATTTCATTATTTACAGCTCCCCTTCTTATAAGTCCCTCTTCCTTGTTTCATTTCCTTCTTCATCCTCTGGGTTGTGCTTTTGCCGAGCAATATTTTTTTTCTCCTTTGGATCAACACATAGATAAAAAGGTTGGGTTTTTCTTATTTTTCCTGTATTTTTATCTTCATGATTCTTATGGATTACTTTTTTTTTTGAATTTTAATTTTTGGTTATAAATTATATGTGTGTGGAGGGGCTTTTCCCTCCATTGTAATGTATTTTGGTTATATTATTAATTGAAATTGAACATATAGGGTAGATAAAAGGTGGGATTTTTGTGTTTTCGTTTTTCATTGTGTTATTGATATGGGGGGCTATGGCCCCATGATTCAATTGTGATTCTGAAAGGGGGGCATTAGCCCTCATTGTAATTTAATTTGATTAATTATCATATAAGGCAGATAAATGGGATTATTTTTTTTTGTTGGTGTTTTGGTTTTTCATAGTGTTATTAAGATGGGGGCATTGGCCCCATGATTCAATGGTGATTCTGAAATTTGGTTAATTTTTGCTGTTTTTGTGATGAAACAGATTACATAAAGCCAAAAATCACATATTGCTAATTTTTTTGGAGAATTTGGGGTTTTGGTTGAAAATAGCACAGGTTGCTGGTTTGTGCAAAATTTGGCTAAGCTGGGGACGTGGGGTTTTGAATCCAGGCTGCCGCAAGAAGGCGAAACCACCAAGGCCCGTGATGGAAAAGATTGTCGGATATGTGCCACCGCGGGAGATTTGCTGTGCAAATTGGCTGGAGGTGGGAAACAATTCATGGGCGGAGGTTTTAGTCATGAAAGTGAACATGATTTAGCTGTGATGGTTAGTGATTTCTTGGAGAATGGAAGTGGTGGAGGGGATTCTAGATGTAGCACTGATAGCGAATCCAGTTATTCCGATCTTGCGCATCTTACGGAGAATATATTGGTGAGTTTTGTCTTATGCTTTTTTTTTTGTTTTGCAAACATGTTTAATTGTTAATTAGATTGATGAATTCAAATGATGTTAGACTGGCATAATAGGATTTGATTAATGCCATATCTTCTTGATTCTATGGTAGATATGGTATTCATACCATTGATATGAAAAATTGGTTCTGTAATTGAGTTATTGTTAGGTGAGGGTTGCTAAATGTGGAATTTATCTCCAAGGTCTTAGAGTAAATGGTTGTAAATACGGTAGTACTGTTGAAAGATGAAAAATGGGATCAAGTTGTTGTGGACATATGCAACCCCACTAAATTTTACCCTCTGCCATTAAGAAAGTAAAATTGCTTTATTGCTAAGCTGTTTCGATAAAATTGCTTTATTGCTAAGCTGTTTCAAAATTTCACCCTTTCGTCTGAGATGCTTCATAGTTTAGTTTCTGTCATAAGCATGTTTGAGGTGTATGTATGGTCTTTATGGTGAGACCATGATAGTCATGTTATTTTGTCAGATTTTGCACGTTCGATCATTTATGTATGATTCCTTGTCCATCACCCCTTGCAATGAGTTTCAAAGAGTCATTATAGATTAGGAATCCAGCAGAAGCACCTGTTATTGTTTGTCTTATTGGTGAACGGTTGGAAAATGATGCCTGGGTCTAAAGGAGCAAAAGCAATCGTTAATGTTTAGCTAAAATAATCTGAATGCATATGTTAGCATTGAATTTCTTAATTTTAAATGCAGAATCGATCATGGTTCATTTGTCAAGGACTGTGTGTTTTTGCACCAAATTTTTTGATAACATAACAGTACAATTTCATTTTGCCTTTATTTGAGTGACGGATATAATCATGTTTGAGGCAGAGGAATTCTCGATTATGAGATTTCAGAAAATTGCTGTTCGTATCCACATGTGTTTGTTCCATTCTTTTGTTTACACAAACGATTATGATTTTTGAACTTTCGTTGCTGGACTAAGTTCACACTTAACTTTGTTTTAGTATTTTAGATTTCTTGTATAACTGAGGGTTTTTTTTTCTAACTTTTTTCATTTTTGTTTTCTTTTTGTAGTACCACAAGCACACGGTAGATCAGTATGAGAGTGATTTGCTTTCTGCTGTCCATTCACTAGTACTCTCTATCAATGATAAGGACCTGCACATCGTCAAGCCAGGCCCATGCAATGGAAGCTGCATTAGGTTTTATCTGGTAAAGCTTCTTAGGTCTTCTGGTTATGATGCAGCAGTATGTACATCTAAATGGCAGAATTCTGGGAAGGTCCCTGGAGGTATGTTAATCAATCTTTTTTATGTCGAATTGTTTTTTAACTGTTTTTTTTTTCCTTTCATATCGTAGTTCTTTGAAAGCATACTTAGGCTTGCTTGCGACTATCTGACTGGGATGGAGATATGGCATGCCCTAGGGCAATTTTCTTATTTTACTTGTGCTTTCAAACTCGTATTGATTGGTGTGACGGGTTTTCATATATCCTATCTTATGGGAAAATGGAAGTCGTTTTATGTCATAAAACAGAAGGACCATTTTCCATACTAACCATGCATGAAAGAAGCTGCTCCAAGTTCTGAAATATCTTTCCCTGTCTCGTAGGTGATTATGAGTACATTGATGTGGCTAATCACAGTGATACTGCAAGCTCAGAACGCTTGATCATTGACATCGACTTCCGAAGCCACTTTGAGATTGCAAGACCTAGCGAATCTTACGATGCTATAATGAATTCACTTCCGGTGATTTATGTGGGTACCTTATCGAATCTGAAGCACTTTCTTCATATAATGGTCGAAGCTGCAAAATCTTCTCTCAGACAAAATTCAATGCCTCTTCCACCATGGAGATCGTTTGCGTATCTGCAGTGCAAGTGGTATTCTCCTTACCGGAGAAACATTACTCCAGAGGAGGTTACCCAAGAGATTACATCTGACCATGAGCAGTGCATTGGACATTTGAGGAGGTTGAAATCAAATCTAAAATCTGAAATAGCAGCTGAAAGATTGTTGAAGCCCATAAACAGCGACCATATTAGTAGGAAAATGAAACAGGACAGGCGTAGGCATTCTTCATTAAGGACCCTATGAAGATGTCCAGCATACATTTTTTTGAGATATATTCTTATATCAGAGACCTTCTTGTTGACGGAATATTATTTTTTCTTTGGGAATAAATAACCAGTATCCAGAAAGCAGAAGACAGTCATTATTACCAATTTTGGTGCAGCCGTGGAGGCAACAATTTTTTCTTGTTCTTCCCATATCTAGTCGGGAATCAAGTTTCTGTAACATCTCTGTGCATCCATAGCACGAAGTGCAGAACAACTTCGTAGGATCAGCTCTATTCAGCCTAGTTTCATTCAGAATCTCTTTGCTAGCCCCAGGTGCTTTGCTTGACCCTGATTTTTCTCTACAAGTTTTGTTTGTCTAATTTTTTTTCCCTTTCCATTTGTTATCGTTATTCATGAGCTGTAATCCTAGCCTCTTACTATACTATGGCAATAGGAAAATTTTGATTTTTTGTACTTTTTCTCTCATATAAAATTACAAAAATTACAAGTTGCATATCTTACTCAGCAGTGTGTTATCGGTCATGGCCATGTTTGTTTGATGCTGAACTCATTTTTTTCTTTCCGATTCGTTAATATAAATGGAATAAGTTGCTTCTGCGACGTTTGCTTGTTCAATTTGCCTTGGTGTTCTGTATCTTACATACGTACCAGTATTGTTCTTGTTCATTTTGAATTAGTGCACATCACGGAGCCATAATTGGGAGTGCATATCTGCAATGACTTCGCTACTTTTTGAAGTAAACTCTTCCAGTTTAGTTGTTTGTATGTTTGGTTATCCCTTACTGACGGAGCTTAGTGTGTATTCGACATTTTGTTGTCTTCGTTCAATTTCCTGACCATCTGTACTGATATGTTTAAGATCTCGTCAGATTGTTTTTAATCAGTTGAGCTATTACTCCGTTAACCAACCATATAAGAGATGATCTAAAAGTCGTCTTGATTATGTCATCCAGTGTTTGAAAACCTTGTATCAAAATCCCAACTTTTTTCATGGTGAGATTTATGACTTTATTATTACTGCAAGGACCACCAAAAGAGTATATATCTCGACTGGCCCTTTCCCGAGAGAAGAGAATGAAATCATGAGCTGGTATGGAGCACAACGAGAGAGAAACATGGGAGTAGTCTGCTGAAATGGGGACCCTAACCAAACACCCGTATCATCCTCAGCTTAGACGCCTAGGCAATGGGGTTTGTTTGCCAGACCACACTAACCGCCCGTTTGTTTGTTTCAAATTTAACTCGCTATTCGAGTTAGACGTCATTGCAATACCACTAATTCATATATTTTTAAGTCAAATCTGATTTAAAAAATAAACATATTAGACCTGATTGATTTAAAGAAACAAATATATCGGATTAGATCCAAATAAATCAGGTGACTCAATCAGATTCGAACAAGCCGGATATAAAAAAAAAAACACATGGTGTAAGTTGTTTAAGTGTTAAGATATGTGTTAAACTAAAGCTTATTATTTTTTTCCGAGCAGATTTTCTAAATATATTGATTGTTTTTGTTCCTTCTTCTGGGAATGTTGTTGGGTTGCAAAAGACATAAAGTTTCCTTTTGTCTCCTCTACCCCCCTAATTCTAGCATCACCATTGATTTCCAAGTAATTTCGTCTATTAACTTTTTCTTATTTCTGGTTCCTGAATCAAACACAAAACAAATGGGAGCACAGGGATCACTAGATGTCGGGGAATACCCGCAACTAACTAACAAGAACAAGATCCCCTGCAACTGAAAATCTAGTTATGTATTTTTTACACTACTCGCGCAAATAGAATACGAATGAGAGAAGAAAGAAGACATTCCCGAGAGAATACGAGTCATATGACGTAACTTAGACAAATAGCTAGCTAAAGCACATAAATCATTTTTGATAAACAGAGAAGAATACTTTTTCAATTATCCTACTTCTAGATTGGATACTAAAAGAAATGAAATCTCCCGGGAATTTTGTTGCCTGTTGGGTTGCAAAAAGCACAAAAAATTCCCTTGTCTCCTAAATCCCTGTGTTTAGATTATACTTCTGATTTCCAAGTAATTTCGTCTATACATACATGTTTCTTCGCAAACAAAACAGTGGACTCGGGAGAAAGAAAATGCAGAGCATAGGGATCACTAAATGTTGAACTCCCGGAGAGAATACGACGTAACAAATAGTCAGTCATGCTTCTCCGATTCCCGACCACTATGGACCCCGACCGTACAGTCTCTAGACTCTAATCTGTCCGTGTGTAGTTTGCTGTGTGTTCTCTGGGTTCAGTCGACGCCTACATGCACATTCCCCAAGAGTCAGCAGCAACTAGACAGTAGTAGTAGTACTACTCTGATTTTTGAAGAGTCTGTCTATCACCTTGCCTGGCAGCAGCAGCAGCTAGCTTGGTATCTTTCTTTCTTTACCTTTTCTGTCCTATCATAAATAATCATCCTCACTTGTCAAATCAATTCAAACACCTCCCCCCCCCACCCCCCACCATCTATAAAGTGTAAACAGTGCCCATTGGGTTGGCTGCATTCTACCCCCTCTCTCTCTCACACACACAACTTTATCTTACTCTCTCCTTTCTGAAGAACAACTTTCAAGAGAGGAGTGGAATAGAGAAGAAGAAGAAAATGATGATGATGCTAGGCCTCTTGCGTTTACTGCAAAGTAAGCTTATTTCAGCATTCTCTCAAATGTATTAGTAGTAGTAAGAGTATCATATATTACTGGATAAGCTGTGAAACCAAACAAAGTTTTATCTTTTTATTTGCTTCTCTGTTGCTATTGTGAAGTGCCATAGGGCTTAATCTTTTTGGTTTAGATCTGTCTTCTTAGAGGTGCCTTTCTTGTTGTTTTGGTTTAGCCTAATTAGGCAACTTTGATTTTATCTCATGCTACATTTTTTTCCAAGACTTTTTTGCTGCTCACAGCTCAAACTGGATAAGGGAGTAGATTAGGATTAGGATTTGACCTTCATAGTACCTGAGATTTCTATCTACACAGATCAAATTGGATAATGGAGTAGATTAGAATTTTTTGCAGCAAAAAGTATAATCAGACCTAATTGGCAAAAAAAAAAAAAAATCAAATTGGAAGCTTTTCTGTTCTTCTGTAGTCTTGAATTGGAAACCAAATGCAGTTTGGCGCACATAACATGAAGTGTGAGTCTCAATTATGAGTGTGAGGACCCCCTTTTGATCAATTAGAGAGTCATGTGTTTTCGGTGTTTATGCCTCTGTCGTGTGGTTTTGTTGGTGGTGGTTTCTGAATTGAAATTTCTGAGGTTCCATTCTATATGCGAATCTAATTTCATACTAATGTTGTTAGTCTTGTCACATTAACGAGTAGGCATCAAGTTGTCGATATGCAGATAAACCCCTTGCCAATCATTTTTCGATTTTTTGAAATGCATATTGGTGAGGCACACAATTGCATCTCTTGTTGTTCATACCACTTTCTGTTCCTTGGTGAACTTCATACATACGACTTACTTGATACTTCCAGGTCTTAATATATTTGTTTCTGATGCTAGACACATATTCCCATTTATTAAGCATCTAAGTTTTTTGTGACTTCCCCTGTTCAGATGCATTATGAAGAGCCAATGATTCACAGTGATTTGCACGCTCATGTTTGCTACTGGAAATGAAGGACAGACAGCGTTGGACTAGTGAAGAGGACGCCATATTACGTGCGTATGTGAAGCAATATGGTCCAAGAGAATGGAACCTTGTTTCAGAGCGAATGAATGTGTCCATCCATAGAGATGCCAAATCCTGTTTAGAGAGGTGGAAAAACTACCTCAAGCCCGGAATCAAGAAAGGATCCCTGACTGAGGATGAGCAGTGCCTTGTGATCCACCTTCAAGCCAAGCACGGAAATAAGTGGAAGAAAATTGCAGCTGAGGTTCCCGGTCGAACCGCAAAGAGATTAGCCAAGTGGTGGGAAGTGTTCAAGGAGAAGCAACAGAGGGAACAAAAGGAGAGCAACAGTTCCTTGGAACCAATCGAAGAAGGCAAGTACGATCGCATACTCGAGACATTTGCTCAGAAACTAGTGAATCAACGTCAAACCCCGCAATTTGTTATGACTACTGCCTCAAATGGAGCCTTTCTTCACTCAAACCCTCCTACTCCTCCAACACCAACTTTACTTCCTCCTTGGCTATCAACTTCCAATGGTTTACCTACTAATACAAGGCCACCATTTCCGTCCATTACACTAACTCTGTCACCCTCAACAGTCGATCCAGTTCCCACCATCCCATGGTTGCATCCCGAGAGAAGCTTGAATTGTTCTTTGCCTCCTTCACATGGTAGAGACAATCAATTAGTTAACGAGCTTGTAGAGTACTGTAGAGAGCTGGAGGAAGGACATCGAGTTTGGGCAGAACATAAGAAGGAAGCTGAGTGGAGACTTAGAAGAATGGAACTTCAATTGGAGTCTGAGAAGGTTAGTAAGAGAAGAGAGAAAATGGAAGACATTGAGTCAAAGATTAGAGCACTTAGAGAAGAAGAGAAGGTTATATTAGAGAGAATCGATTTCGAGTATAAAGAACAGTTAACAGGTTTGAAGCGAGATGCTGAAGCCAAAGAACAGAAGCTAGCAGAGCAATGGTTTGCAAAACATATGCGTCTCACTAAGTTTCTTGAGCAGAAGAGCTGTGTATCCAGCCCCAGAGAGCCTAATTGTTAGTAACGAATCGATGTAAAATCATCACAAGGTTTCTCAATTGAATCCTTTCATCTCATTTGAGCTTTTCCTGTTGTTTGGCAGTAATGTTTGCATTCCCCTCTTGGTGCTGCATTACAATTTAACAGTACCCTTTTTCGTCACTCTTGCATCGTTCATATTTATTGCAAACCTACATTGTTGGTAGAGCATATGAGCCCAAACCCGCCAACTCAACCCAATCCATCCGTAGTCTAGTGGATGGACACCCAACCTGTTTATGGACGGGTTGGATATGGATGCATTTTTAAAATCTATTAAATAATGGGTGTCGTGCGAGTGTGGGTGTAAATTTAGAAATTTATTGGACACCCACACCCGTTATGATTAAGAGTAAATAAAAAATTTATAAAATATATAGGGATATATATGTATTTTGAAGGTACTATATAATTTTTAGTGTCGTCCTTCTAACTTAGTTGTGCCGATGAATTAAATTTGTAAGCAAACAGTAATGAGTATACTTTTTAAATTTTACTTTTGGTTATTAGAAAGACACTATTATAATTTTAGTATTGTTATGTTGTAATAATTTAATAAATTTTTTTAAATTTCAGTAATCTAATGTTTAAATTAGTTTTTTTTGTTAACACGTTAACTATATCCATTTTTCCTAATAAAAAATATGAAATTTACGGATTTATCCACATCTAATCCGTCCACCCGTCTATCCATGTGTGTCAAATCCGGGGTGATGAATACTAATCTAGCACCCACTATTTTAATGGATTGGATTTATGTGGCACCAAATCCACAGATTCCACCCGTTACTCACCCCTAATTATTGTTCTTTTTTTGAAAAAGTTGTCGGTGTAACACTTGAATATAGTCACTCTTTTTCTCTCATTGATTAGCTAAGGGAGCCCATATGCTTCATTCAGGCCAATGCATCTGCTGTGTCTTTGTGCCCATGTCCAATTTTTCAAGTCCATGCACAAAGCCAAGTTTTTACACTTTCACATAAAGTCTTGGTATATCATGCCAAACCTCAATTTTTTTAGACCTAGAGAAATAAAAAGGGATACAAAATGGAGTGGTTGAGATTTTTCCTTTTTTAGACTTAACTTTGTATTGTCGATCAAAATCAAAATCAAAATTTATCATTTTAAAAATGTCTTATTCGTGCATTTAGACGTAGCTTCCTTTTTCACCAATGATTTTAGAGTCATTTTTCGAGCAAAAACAGTTTTCATCCAGATAGATTTTTCGCTCGATCAGAGGTAGAGCCACATGGAAGGGTGGGTGTGCAATTATCCACCCAGACCAGCCGGCTCCTAAGCTCAATTTTCAACTATTTTAGTTCATTTGTACCCTTAAATATATTTGGTGACTTACGTTGTTACACACTCATTTCTTAAAGCCTGGCTCTGCCCTTGCATTCGATGGAGATTAGGATATCTATATTCAATGAAAATTGATGGGAGCTGATCGGAGAGAGTACAAAGATCTTGATTTGAGGTTAGTTGACCTAAACATGTGACTAGCAACATGAATTATTAGGTAATCCCAGCTCAGATGTGCCCAAATATTCTCCTCTATTATTATACATTTTTCTCATCCAATTGCATCTTCTTATAATATCGATAGGTAGAATCTTTGTTCACACAAGAATTTTATATACTTTCACATAATTGTCAAGACTTTTGATTGCGTCCAAAACTTAACAAAATAAAATGATTGGCAACACAAACAATCATTCTTTTAACAGTTTTTTTTCAAGTCTCATTCATATTCGAAGTTTCTGGAGACCTAATGGCTGTAAAATTAGACTGGTAAAACAGTTTTAAACATTATCCCATTGTGTTGGAGTTGGTTTTGTTTTTCCTGCGATCAACAGGATACTAGGATTCATCAGGTGTTGCTGAGTTTCGACCACCGGTTAATTATTTTACCGCTGTACTACAGTGATATATGTGAACTATGTTTATATTGGAGTTGACTTGTTTTTTATACACGAAGTAAAAATAATATAAAACCTTATTTTTAAAAAAACGGAGGGAATATTAATTTTCACACATACAAAAAATAAAATAAATACCATCCCAAGATTCCGAATCGCTGGAAATAGGTGAACCGTCTATCTTAACCAAAGACAGGCCTAACCGAACCAAAACCTTCTTCATCTTGTTTTTCTGATTAGTGAGAGAAAAAAATCAGAAAGAGAGATAGAGGCGGTGAACAGATAAATTTCAGTGATATAAATAAAATATAATGTTATTAATCCCTAGAATTTATTTAGGTCTCTGTCTAGGTTTTTACGGTTTCTGATTCTGTCAACAAACTGGGGAGATCCAGTAACTGGAGTTGTACTGATTGGATTCTTTACTTTTCTGGAATGGAGATTGATTCTTCTTTTCCTTCTGCTGGTCTTGCTCGTCTTAAGCCTCGAGATCGAATTCTAATGGTAAGATTTTTTTTGTTTGTGAAATTGATGTATGTAAATTTGTATAATAATTAGACTGATTTTATTGTTGTTGTGTAGAAACTGAGTAAAATTGGAGTACCTGAAGAGATAATTGAACAAGGAGAACGAGGTTTGGTTGCTTATTTGAAAGAAAACAAATCTAAATTGAATGAGGTTGTGTTATATGGTGTGTTACCTAGTGATGAGGAAGTCATTGAGATGAGAGCGGTATCGGAAATTGAAAGTGGAGAAGGTGGTGTGAGTGTGAGGTTAGGTCCTAAGTTGAAAGAACAATTTAAAGAATGTATTCATTGGTTAAGATGGTTGATGTTTGAAGACGAACCTGGGAAATGTTTTGAGAATTTAGGGAAATTGAGTATAGGTCAACGTGGTGTATGTGGAGCTGTCTGGGGACGTAATGACATTGCATATCGATGTAAGACGTGTGAGAATGATCCGACTTGTGCTATATGTGTTACGTGTTTTCAAAATGGGGATCATAAGGATCATGATTATAGTCTTATGTATACTGGTGGTGGGTGTTGTGATTGTGGAGATGAAACTGCGTGGAAACAAAATGGTTTTTGTTCGAAACATAAAGGAGCTGAACAGATTCAACCTCTTCCTGAGGAGATTGCATGTACTGTTGGACCTGTGCTTGACATGCTTCTTGGTTACTGGGAAGAGAAACTGTTAATTGCGCAATCAGCATACCTTAATAAGGCGTTGAATAGTGGTGAACATGTGAAAGTTGAGAACAGTTTAACATCTAATGTTGTAGAAATGCTTCTTGAATTTTGCAAGCACAGTGAAAGTCTTCTTAGTTTTATCTCTAGAAGGATTTTTTCATCAGTTCCGTTGTTGGATGTCTTAGTAAGGGCGGAGAGGTTTTTGAACAAGGGAGTAACAACAAAGCTTCATGAATTGTTGTTGAAATTATTGGGAGATCCTGTTTTTAAGTATGAGTTTGCAAAAGTTTTTATAATGTATTATCCTGATACTATAAAAGAATCTATCAAAGAGGGTAGCGATTCTGTATTGGAAAAGTATAAGTTGGTTGCTACTTTTTCTGTGCAAATTTTTACAGTGCCAACTTTAGCACCCCGGCTAGTGAAAGAGATGAATCTTCTAGGCATACTTTTTGGATGCTTAGAAGACATGTTTTCTTCTTGTGCTGGAGAAGAAGGGCATATTCAGGTACATCAATTTGTTTATCTTCTTACTTAATTCCGCCTTAAATTTTATTCTATTCTGCTTGATCCATTCTCTGGAATCCGCGGCACCACAATAAACTTTTCAAGGTCCCTAAGTAATATAGTGCCATGGATTTTGTCGTCATGTACAATTTTCGCATAGTTTTATGTTTCAGCTTATGATGATTACTCTTTCTGATGTTGTTTCTTGTATTTGTTACATTTTTGGACGATAGTGTAGACAGTTTCTCTAAAGATACTTAAATGAAAGTTGTGTCAAATAGACATATACCATAACAACAATTACATACACCGAGGAGAACAACTACCACTGTCAACCATAGGTCCATGCTTCAAAACTCGTACTAAAATGAGCCGACTTGAACATAGTGGTGAGTCAAAGGGTAACCTTGATTTGAGTTTAGAGCCGATTTGATCAAACTATGTCACTGACTCACCTCACCTAAGTCCCACGTTTGCGATTTATTGTAGTTACTACATATTCTTAGTTTCTTGGTGCAGTCAGATCAGTGGGATTGCCCCTGGCTTCAAGTTAGGTTTTTATGGGATTAAAAATCACGGATCCAATTGACGGGGCTATATTTCTTGAAAATACTTGCTAGTTGAATAAATTCTTTAATTCCACTTTTATGTAAACTGGTGGTGTTTTTTTCTTTTTTACCATATTGTATCCTTTTCGAGGTGAGCTGATTAGAACCTTTCTGCAGGTTAGTAAATGGGCTAGTTCATATGATACCACTGTTCGTCTAGTGGAAGATACACGTTTCGTTTTGAACCATCCTGACGTTGCCAAGTATGTAACTCATGAGCAGCCCGATATCTCCAAAACTTGGATGCGGCTTTTGGCTTTTGTGCAAGGTATGAATCCCCAGAAGAGAGTAACAGGTCTTCACGTGGAGGAAGAAAATGAGAGTTTGCACATTCCTTTTGTTCTAGGGCACTCAATTGCGAATATTCATTCTCTCTTGGTGAATGGAGCATTTTCAGTCAATGAAATGAAAGAAAATACTAGCAACTTCCAAGATATGGATGAGGATGATGGTGATAGTCTCCCAAGACATGCTAAAGTAGGCAGGCTTTCCCAGCAAAGTTCTGTATGTAGTACATCAGGAAGAAGTGCAAGAATGGATGGCACTTCACAGGTGGCTGACGAATGCTTTAATAATGGAAATGGTGTATCAGTTCCCTCTACCGTCACTTGGTTAACATGCGAGTGTCTTCATGCTATTGAGAACTGGTTGGGATTTAATGCTTTACAAATGGAATCCCATAGTTCTTTGTCTCAAGATATTAGTAGAGGAGCTGTTGCTAATTTCTTATCTTTGAAGAAAACATTTTCTAGGATAGCAAAGCCCAAAAGTATCAAAAAGGTAATCCGTTCAACTTCAGCTAGAGGTAGATTTGACACTTCAAGTGAAAATCTTGGCAGGCATAATTTTCTATCCTCTTCGGGTAACATTGCTGATAAGCGTGGCTATAGTTTGGTGGGTACAAAAGAAACAGGTATTTCTCCCCGATCAAGTAGCTCTGGTCTGTCTAATGAAGATATCGTGGAAGCCGAATGTTCAGAGTCAGAGTCACTGGGATTATTGAGTTCATCTGATTGGCCAAATATAGTTTATGATGTTAGCTCACAAGATATTTCTGTTCATATTCCTTTGCATCGATTACTTTCATTGCTCTTGCTGAAAGCGCTGAAAAAATGTTATGGCGAGACCGGAGGATCAGAAATTAGTATCCCTAATTGGGGTCGTCTTATATCATCTGGACACTGCCATGACTTTTTTGGGCAGATGCTACTTGGGTGGCATCCAGTTGGATTTTCTGCTTTTGTCATGGAACATCCTCTACGAATAAAGGTATTTTGCGCTCAGGTACGTGCTGGCATGTGGCGGAAGAATGGGGATGTAGCTATGTTAAGTTGTGAGTGGTACCGATCAGTCCGTTGGTGAGTCAGTTTTGAACTTCAACTTTTAAGCTTAATGAATACCTGCTATATTGTGTTTCTTTTCTCTAATCTTTTAATCCCCTCTAATTCCTTTTTTATGTTCCTACAGGTCTGAACAGGGCTTAGAGCTAGATATATTTTTGTTGCAATGTTGCGCTGCATTAGCACCACCAGACCTATTTGTTAAAAGAGTTTTGGAGCGGTTTGGCTTATCAAGCTACTTATCTCTGAACCCTGAACAGTCAAATGAGTAAGTGTTACTTCTCTTAAATATTTTCCCAAGTCTTTTAAGTTTTAACCAAAAAATTTGAATTGATTCGTCACTGGACACCTAGAGTACTACTTACATCAGGCATTAATTTGGCTTGCTGAATTCCTTTTTTAAAAACTATGTTGTAGGCATGAGGCAGTCCTGGTGCAGGAAATGCTTACTCTTATAATACAAATAGTCAAAGAACGGCGTTTCTGTGGGCTATCAACAGCTGAAAGTTTTCGCAGAGAGTTGGTTTACAAGCTGGCAATTGGAGATGCTACTCGGAGTGCGCTTGTGAAATCTCTTCCTCAGGATCTTTCTAAAAATGGTCAGCTTCAAATGATTTTGGATTCGGTAGCAGATTATTCCAATCCCTCGGGGATGAAGCAGGTTTTGTGATCTCTTATATGTATCATCATGTTTTCAATCTCTTATATGTATTAACATCTTTCAATAATATGCATGCATGTTCTGTTTCTTTGTTTCATTTCAGGGTAAATATTCACTGCGTAAGTCATGTTGGGAAGAGCTTGATTTGTATCACCCCCGTTGGAATTCCAGGGATTTACAAGTAGCAGAAGAAAGATATATGCGTTTCTGTAAAGTTTCTGCTTTGGCTGCACAGTTACCTCGATGGACGAAGGTCTTTTACCCTTTGAATGGAATTTCAAGAATAGCTACTTCCCAAGCCTTGTTGGAAATTATCCGTGCAGTATTATATTATGCTTTATCAAAGGATAAACGGTCACATGCGCGAGCTCCTGATGGAGTTGTCCTTATAGCTTTGCATCTACTATCGTTAGGCTTAGACATCTGTTACGTGCAAAGGCAAAGCAGTGGCCAGGAAGAAGGCCCTCTTCCTTTGTTAGCTTTGGCTAGTGAAGAGATTTCAGGTGGACCATCTGTTGGTTCTGATGCAGTGAAGCAGAAAAATTTGCTGTCACTTCTAGTTTCGATGATGAGAATGTATAAAAATTCAACATTTGAAGTCGGGCAATGTGATCTTTCTGCTTTGATTGCAAATATATTGAAAAAATTTGCCGATCTTAGTGTTTGCTGCGCGATTGAATTACAAATATTGGCACCTGAAGTGGTTCCTAATTTGATGTTGGATCCTTCTCCAAATAGTGATTTTAGTTGCTCCAGCTCGAGCTCTGATGCTGAGGAGCGTAAATTGAAAGCTAGAGCGAGACAAGCTGCTATAATGGTAGATATTATAATCTGATATTTTATTCAAAAGCTTTTTAGAGGATTCACATTCATTTTAGATAATCGTTTATTTGAGCATACTGCAGTTAAGAATTTATTTGATTGGATCTTATTTCATGGCATGCTAGTATCATATTGTGATATGCAAATTATAGATCTTTTCTAACGAATTAGTTCATCTAAAAGACAGTAGAAGATCATAAGGTTGTGAGTGAGCAATGGTGCATAATTTTATGCCTGTTTTTATTTATTTTCATGTGATCTCGCAAGTTTCAGTAATGTATGTGCTACTTTAGGTGACTGTCTTGTTTCATATACTTACCTTGGTTCAATATGCAGGAAAAGATGAAAGCTGCTCAGTCCAATTTTATGGAAAGCCTTGCACCGGAAGAAAATGTTGAGGCCGAAGTTTGCAGTCATCTTTCAGAGGAATCAACACCAATTGTTTGTTCTCTTTGCCGGGATCCTGATTCGAAAAGTCCCCTCTCTTTCCTAGTTCTTCTCCAGGTAAGGGATTAATTACTTGTGTTCATTCCAATACATTACATTCTTCTCTCTTTGGATAAGTATACTGAATTAGGATCGGATCATTACTTATTACAACTGTCACCACCATCAAGTTAACTTAATCTCGTACTCTTCTATATAACAAGAAATCCCGGCTTGCAAGTTTTGTGGAGAGAGTGCCTCTGGTGTGGGGAAACACAGACAAGAATTGTCTTCTGTCCACGACTGGTGAAATCACCGAACCACGTAAGCGTCTGCAATCTGGTTCTGGGGCAACTTTGGCTTCTAATGTAGAACAGTTGGTTCAGAATGCGATAAA
The DNA here is from genome assembly GCA_023531435.1 of Papaver californicum. Classification (NCBI taxonomy): domain Eukaryota; kingdom Viridiplantae; phylum Streptophyta; class Magnoliopsida; order Ranunculales; family Papaveraceae; genus Papaver; species Papaver californicum. Next base: position 19,072 of record JAJJMC010001977.1, on the reverse strand, counting down.
CGAGTTCAGTCATGATGGGCTTCCTGTTGAAATCGAAGGAATGTTGGCATTTATCAAGGCACAACTTGATTGTACTACCAATGTTCAACGACCAAATACGTCATATGGTGCAAGCATGGATACCTTACCTTCTTCCATTGAGATGATGGACGTTGATATCTACCAGTCTGTTGTCAAAGAAATGCAGAACGCTACAGATGATAATCCGAATTTTTTAACTGAACATGATAAAGAGGATTTGACAGAAAACAGACATGCACAATGTACTCTTCTTGGGAAGTATATGGCCTCTCTTTCAAGACAGAAATCAGAGAAATCTCCAGATTCCAAGAGTTCTCGTAGTGAAAATGCATCGTCAAAAATCTCAGGAGGCCTTCCAGCATATGATGGATTTGGTCCGACAGACAGTGATGGAATCCATATCTCTTCCTGTGGCCATGCTGTGCATCATGAGTGTCGTAGCCGTTATTTATCATCTTTAAGGGAAAGGTAATTTTTATTTTAGGCTCTGTTCTGATGCATGAATCTTATATCTGATTGGCAATTATTGGGAGTGCTGTTGCTTATTTCAGTTCTGTCTTCCATATTCTGTAGGGATAGTCCTTGAATCTCGCATGTTAATTCTATTTATTTGAACAAGTACCCCAAAAATAAGCTCACACACACTAATTTCCATATGATGTAATATTCTTACAACATTTTGTCTGAATTATTGTTGTCCACAGGTATATAAGGCGGATTATTTTTGAA
>JAJJMC010001977.1:0-17922 GCA_023531435.1 Papaver californicum | reverse complement strand
TTGGAAAACATCAAACTGTTATTGCGGAACTAGGGCTTAGTGACTGCCTGATCAGCGACTTATGCAAGAATGTAGGAGGAACTTTTGCCAAATATTATTTTGCTTCTAATTACATGGACGAAGCTTCTTGCCAGCCTAAAGATATGATTCGTAGAATGAGTTATCCTTACTTGCGAAGATGTGCTTTACTCTGGAAGTTGTTGAACTCTTCTACACCAGAACCCTTTAGTGACAGATCACATGAGAGGAATAGGGTATCATCAAATTTGAATGACAATGCATTGGACTCTTCTCTAAACGACCTTCCAATCGAGCTCAAGGAAGTTGAAGAACTTGAACAGATGTTTCAAATCCCTGACCTGGATGTTGTTTTCAAGGACAAAACTTTACGCACATTAGGTTTGAAATGGGTCAACCATTTCTCCAGGGAGTTCGACTCTCACAATTTTGCCCGGGTTTTCCACTCTACTCCTGCTGTGCCATTTAGGTTGATGCACTTGCCTCGCCTTTACCAGGATTTCCTCGAGAAGTATGTCTCTCTCTCTATAGTCGTTCTCTATATGTCTATCTATCTATCTATATCTATCCACCCCTTTTAGAGAAGTCTATCTCTTTTCTCTTTCCATTAAATAGTTTCTGCTACTGCAGGTATATTAAGCTAAAGTGCCCCGAGTGTGAAGCTGCTCAAGATGATCCTGCACTATGCTTGCTGTGTGGTAGGATATGCTCCCCCACCTGGAAGCCGTGCTGCAGGTTTGTCTCAGTGCATTGCTTTTTTCTAGAAATGGTTCTTTTTTTTCTTCTATGAAATATGTCATAATTTGTGTGCATTTGTGTTTAGCAAAAGTGGCTGCCAATCTCATGCAATGACATGCGGTGCTGGAATCGGAGTCTATCTTTTAATCAGGGTGCATATTCGTTATTTCACATATTTCCGTTCTGCCTAGAGCCAGCTTTGTAATTCACATTTAGTACTCTTAATAATATTTGATGCATGTGATTGACAATGATAACTTTCCTGTTATGATAGAGAACCACAATCTTGCTGCAAAGATCTGCACGTCAGGCACCTTGGCCTTCTCCCTACTTAGATGCATTTGGTGAAGAGGTAAAGTATTTGTGTTTGTGATGAAAAAACATTATTTTGTCAAGCTAGAATAGTGGATTCACTTGCTATCCGTTGTATTTTGATATAATAGCGAAATATACAAATCCCATATATGATACAACCCCTTCCAAAGGAAAAATATTGTGATGTATTTCTATCTTATATAAGTCTACGTACCATTAGATGTGACTCACTTAGTTATGTGGATTATACTCTGTACAAAAGACGTCCTATGTTTTTAAATAGCACCATATATTGTTCTTAAGATTTTGTTGCCATTATTGGCTAATGGTTTGTATATTCATCTCCATGCTCATCAATATGAACGACTATATATTACAGGATATAGAAATGCATCGGGGGAAACCATTGTTCTTGAATGAGGAACGCTATGCAACTTTGACCAATATGGTAAAGTTTCATTTTCTTGTCTGTGCAGATAACAATATACACTTAAGTGTATTTGTTTGCCAATGAATATTCTTGTTCAAGACAATTATACAACATCTCTTTTGCATGTCAGGTGGCTTCTCATGGACTTGATCGGAGTTCAGATGTGCTTCGTCAAACAACCATTGATGGTCTCTTCATGATGTAAACAAGTAGTCCAAAAGTATATAAATTTTTATGGAGGTGAGTGTTTGTTGTTGGTTGTGTTACTATGTTCTCAGCTTTATGTATTTATTGATTTGCAAAAAATTAATCTATTAAACACTTATCTTAATAGTTACTTACCACCAGCGTGATTAGAAGGAGATGGATGCAACCTCAGATTCAAAGTACATTTTGTTCATATTTAGAAATGGTCAGAGACAGCAGATATATGATGCAGTTGGGAATTGGTAGCAATTATTTAGTTGCTGTGAATTTCATTCAGGTCAGTATATTTTTGTATTTTTTGTCCACCGATTTTGTGACTTTGATAGTGTTTTGTTGACGTGCTAAGTAGTTCTTGGAAATTTTCCGAACTTGAATTGTACAGGTTGTATAGTCTAAAGTAGACCTAAGCTGCGTCAGTTAATTTTCACCTGTAAATTGAGATCGTTGCATGGTTGAACCGTTGAAGTCTCTTCTGCATCTCCATTCTTGATGTCACCCGAGTGTGCATATTCAGGCTCAGTTCGAAGACAGTCTTGGGTCTCTGTTGTGATTTCTCTTAGTAGGGTCTTATGCTTTCTTGTATATGAACTACACATCATCGATGGTAGATGCACTAAAGCCTTCCTATGAGAATTGATTTGGCTAGTCGTAAATGTAAATAAAATCTAGAGTTTTTCATTGTGGCAAATACAGTAGATTATGGCCATGGTATTGAGACTCTATGCTGCTCGATAATAAAGACTTCAGCCTTGGGTGCAGACTGCTCTCTTGAAATCGCAGACTGACAACTAGCTGGGTCTCTCCATTTAAGTCTTCTTTTTCTAATCTGTAGCCTTTTCTTCCACGCTTCTTGCCCAATGTTAATTTTAACTTGTTAAACTGACCGACATTTTTACCCTGAGGTGGTGGTGCACAACTCCTTTTAAGCAGTTTTCATTGAATGTCTGTGAACTAAAAAAACTTTCAGCCATACCGGCACCCTCCAGAAAGATGAGATGTGTTGCATTTTAAGCAGATCAAAACCATGGTTCCAACATTAGCTATGAATTGTCATGTTTTCTTAAAGCGAATGTGTGCCAAGATTTCACTAGCAGAGAGTACGGTAATCAATTTTGAAACGCTCATAACTCATAAGTGTACATGCCACTTTTATCTCATATACAACAAATAAGACCATAAATAATTGCTAACATGCTACTTCTAATCAGTCTCCTAATTAACAGGTTAATTTGATTTTTGTCTTTTTAACTCTAAAATTCTTGAATTGTCGGGTTATACGGATAATTTCGGATATGTGTCGAACAAGTTAGATACAAAATTGTACATGTGTTGAATACCTCAAAGAAAAAAATAATGAAAAACTAACGATCTTATATCTGATTTAGCCTGAGTTAAATTCAAATTCCTAATTAGATCCAAACAACCTCTCGATCAAACATTAGAAAAATAAAAAATAAATGATATGATATCTAACCTGGCCTGAATCAAATCCAAAACAACTTTTAAGTTAGAATCATAAAAATGAAAAACAAATCCAAATCAGATCCAAACAACCTATAAATCAGACATCAAAAAAATTAAAAACAAAATTCATATCTAACTCGACCTGAGCCAAATTTCAAATCCCGAATGATATCCAAACACATGACGAAGAGTCTACCAAAATTGCAGATATCCAGTCACTGGTTATTTTTTTACGAACTTATCAAGGCAAAAACGGGCCCAAAAAGTCTGTTACCAAAAAAAGAAAAAGGGGCATAAACAAAATTAACGGACACAATTATTAAATTTTTCTCTCACTCTCTCTTCTTTCAACGGGAAAGAGTGACTCCCCTTCAGATCTCTCTCCCTCCCTCAATCCCCGATTCGATTCCCGCCATCAATTCAACCAAACAATTTCCTTCGATTTTTCTCCTCTTCAAGTTTCATTTTCAACCTTCAATTTGAAAAGTTTGAGCGGTTTTAATTCCATTTTAGGGTTTTGAAGAGGGATTTTATGTTGAAGAAGATTATTTATGGCTGAAGCTGAAATTGAGGTGCCGCCTCATTTTTCTGAGGGTAAGGAATCTGCTATTTCCGAGGAGGAGGAGGAGGAGGCACAACGGTAATAGTTAATCTTATGATTCTCATTTTCTTTGGTATTATGCTTTGATCATATAATGGTGATTTTTTTTTGAGTGTGTGTGTGTTTGTGTTTGTAGAGGACTCAGGGGTCCAGTAAGGTGTCGGAAGGGCGGATGGACTGCTGAAGAGGTGAGCATTGAGGAGCCTTGTTTTTTTTTTGAATAACTGATGTTTGTGCACAATTGAGTTATTTGTAGTGTGTGTGGTTCTGTGGTAAGCTATGAAAATTGAGTTATATTCATCATGGTCTACTGGACGTGCTTGAACTTCTCGTTGTATTTGTATCATTGTCTATGCAAATTGAGTTATATGTATCATTGTCTAATGGACATGCTTGAACTTGTCGTTGTATTTATGCACAATTGACTTATTTGTTTGGTATTCTGTGTTTGTAATTATGCTCCGGTTTTAGGGATTCTTAATTAGAGCTAATTTTTTGAGTTTTTTATTGCAGGATGAGTATTTGAGAAAAGGTGTTAAAGCTTACAAGGGAAAAGGTTGGAAGATAATAGGTTGGTCTGTTTTTCCCTATTTACTCTGGTATTCCTGCAGCTATATTAGTTGGCATATGACTAATACCGGTTTTGGGTGAGAGTTGTATATACGCAAGTAGACACATGCTATGAGTTCATTATAATGCTTTTGTGCACTGAATCCTGGTTTCCAGTTATAATGACAAAAAGCTTTTGTTCGTGCGGAATAGCTAAAGATGGTGTTTATGGATCATTTTTATTATTTTTTTCCAATTTAAAGAAAGAGATGATTAAGTATCTTATGTTAATCTATGTATGCAGCTTCAGGTTTACCTCATAAATCTGCTGTTCAATGTCTGCATCGATGGAAAAAGGTTCTTCATCCTGATATAAATAAAGGACCATGGTCTCAGGAGGTGTGGTGCCAAGTCCAAGTCCATTTCTTTTTCTATTCTATTAGTTCCTTTATATCCTTAAGCTAAACATAATTCTTGCTTTCTCTTGTTTCTCCCAGGAAGATAAGAAACTCATTGAGCTGGTATCCAAGCCTGGACCCATAAAATGGTCTGTCGTAGCAAAATCCATTCCAGGTCGCATAGGAAAGCAATGCCGAGAAAGGTAACATAAACGGGTACTAATAAAATTTCCACTAGCCTTTGTTTGTAAGTGATCATTTATTGCCCCTTTCAGATAATGTCAGCGTGTGCGTTTTATCATGGCCCATGAAAACTAATTTATGCCAGTCTTACAGATGGCACAACACTTTAGACCCAAATATTAAAAAAGAAGCTTGGACCAAAGATGAAGAATTTGCAATTGTGAGGGCCCATCGGGTTTTTGGGAATCAATGGGCATCAATAGCAAAGTTTTTACCCGGCAGGTACTAGTTCTTGCTTTTGAATTGTCAAGGAATATGGAATTGTATAGAATTGTCTATAAAACAACAATTCAACTCTCAAAAGTGAGAAGTTCTCCTTTGCATATTGACGGTTATCCAATAAGTTGCCTTTAGTTGAGCCATTTATAATATTATAACATCATTGTTCTTTTGGCGCATTTATATTCTCTTAAGCATGTGTTCCTGTGTATCCAGGACTGATAACGCAATAAAGAATCTGTGGAATTGCTCTCTGAAGAAGAGGTTAGATTCCTATCCATCTGCCGAACAGTTACCACCAGTTCTGAAGACGGGGGAAGATAATGCCAAAAATATAACTACATCATCAGCTGTTGGAAACTCTACTGTCTGTAATAATAAAGGCTTAGACGCCATTGCCGGAAGTTTCTCGGAAAATGAGAACTCCATGGAAAATCTCTGGAATGCCCCTTTGCAGAAAAACTTAGATATCCATTTATCTACTGGGAAGTTGCCATCATCTGGTTCAGTTCTAAAGACAGGGGAAGCTAATGCCACAAATATAACTACATCATCCGCTGTTGGAAACTCTGCTGTGGGTAATAATATAGGGTTGAACACCGTTGCCGGAAGTTGCTTGGGAAATGAAAACTCAATAAAAAATCTCTGGAACACCCCTTTGCAGAAAAACTTAGATATCCATCTATCTACTGGGAAGTTGCCATCATCTGGTTCAGTTATAAAGACAGGGAAAGCTAATGCAAATAATGTAACCAAATCATCAGCTGTTGGAAACTCTGCTATGTGTAATAATAAAGGGTTAAATGCCGCTACTGAAAGGTGCTTGGAAAATGATAACACAGTAAAGAATTTCTGGTATACCCAGAAAAATTTAGATATCTATCTATCTACTGGAAAATGGCCACCATTTGGTTCAGTTCTGAGGACGGGGGAAGATAATGCCAAAAATATGACCACATCATCAGTTGTTGGAAACTCTACTGTCTGTAATAATAAAGGCTTATATGCCAATGCCGGAAGTTGCTTGGGAAATGAAAACTCAATAAAATTTCTCTGGAATGCCCCTTTACAGAAAAACTTAGATATCCATCTATCTACTGGGAAGTTACCATCATCTGGTTCAGTTCTGAAGACAGGGATAGCTAATGCAACCAAATCATCAGCTGTTGGAAACTCTGCTATGTGTAATAATAAAGGGTTAGATGTTGGTACCGAGCGGTGCTTGGGAAATGATAACACAGTAAAGAATCTCTGGAATACCCCTTTGAAGAAAAACTTAGATATCCATCCATCTACTGGAAAATTGCCACCATTTGGTTCAGTTCTGACGACGGGGGAAGATAATGCCCAAAATGAAACCAAATCATCAGCTGTTGGAAACTCTACTATGTGTGATAATAAAGGGTTTAACGCCGGAATCCGAAGTTGCCTGAGGAATGAGAACTCAATAATTAATATCAGGAATAGCTCTTTGAAGACTTTGCTGGATTTCCATCGATCTGCTGGACAATCGCCAGCAGTTGGTTCAGTTCTGAAGGTGAGGGGAGATTATGCCAAAAAGGTAACTAAATCATCAGGTGTTGGAAACTCTGCTGTGTGTAATAATAAAGGGTTAAATGCCAGTACCCATAGTTGCTTAAATGGAAACACCGTAAAGAAATCTTGTAATAGCTCTTCAAAGAAAAACTTTGATTTCCATCTATCTACTGGAGAACTACCACCAGTTGATACAGTTCTGAATACCGAGGATTATGCCCTACAAATATCCATATCACCAGCTGCAGGGAAGATCAGTGGATGTAATAATGAAGGGTTTAATGACAGTACCCAGTGTTCCTTGGGAAATGAAGACTTCTATACAGTTGATGAGCGTTGCATGGATCTGGTAGAGCCCTCGATCCCAGAATTTTTAGATGCGGGGGACCCAACAGGTGTACTAGCAACTGACTTGAGTAACTCTGTTGGTCTTGGATGCAGGCAACTGGCATCAGAACATGAGTTTAGCAGATCAAAATCAAAGCCAAACTTGGTCAAATATAGAAGCATTGCTGGAACACCATTGCCAATATCTGTGCCAGTCACTGGTTCCTTAAATCAAGAAACGTCGGACTTAACCTCAGTTTTGTCACCTACCGTTTGCTTACCTCCAGTTTGTGTTAACGGTTTGGTTGATCAAAGGGTAGAGTCTTTATTTAAGAATGCTGCTAAGAGCTTCTCAAACCTTCCATCCATACTAAGAAAAAGAAAGAGAGAAGCTAGTGGTACTAGGAATAGAGAGGAACATACAAAGGAGGTACAAGATGAAAAACGTTTGCATTCACTCGAAATGAAAAAAGCTGATAATATCAAGGAAAAGCCTGGATCAACGGTTGTGAATTTGGAGAGGGACAATACTTCTTGCCGTGGAAATAGCACTGTTAGGATGTTTTACTCTAGGAAGGTTTGTCCATACGGTTTAAGGCAAAAGAAATCTGATGTTTTCAAGTCTTTAGAGAAGCTACTGGATGGGGATGAGCATACAAATGAAGTGATGGATGAAGAAGGATTACAATCACCCGAAGGAAAGAAAATAGATACTATGGAGGAAAATCCTGGATCAGTTGATGTGAATCTGAAGAGTGACAATTCTGTTTGTCGTGGTAATAGCACTGTTAGGTTGTTTTACACCAGGAATGCTTGTGCATACAGATTCAGGCGAAAACAGTCAGAGATGTTTTATACTAGAAAGGCTCGTTCATATGGTTTAAGGCAAAACAAGTTTGACGCCTCCGTGTCTCTAGAGAAGCAACTGGATAGAGATGAGCATACAAATGAGGTACAAGATGAAGAAAGTATACATACAGTCGGAAGGAAAAACACTGATAATGGCGAAGAAATGGCTGGATCGCTGGATGTGAATTTAAAGAGTGAAAGTGCAGCTTGTCGTGGTAATAGCAATGTTAGGCTGTTTTATACTAGGAAGGCTCGTCCATACGGTTTAAGGCAAAAACAGTCAGAGATGTTTTATGGTAGAAAGGCTCGTCCATCTGTTATAAGGCAAAACAAGTCTGGCGTTTCCGTGTCTCTAGAGAAGCAACTGGATAAAGATGAGCATGCAAATGAGGTACAAGATGAAGAAAGCTTACACACAGTCGAAAGAAAAAAAACTGATAATGGCGAGGAAATGGCTGGATCACTGGATGTGGATTTAAATAGTGAAACTTCAGCTTGTCGTGGTAATAGCACTGTTAGGCTGGTTTATACTAGGAAGGCTCGTCCATACGCTTCAAGGCAAAACAAGTCTGGCGTTTTCCAGTTTTTAGAGAAGCAGCTGGATGGGGATGATCATACAGATGAGGTGAAGGATGAAGAAAGATTGTATCCACTAGAAAGAAAGAAAATAGATACTAGGGAGGAAAATCCTGAATTATGCAGATCCAGGCAAAAACAGTCAGGGATTTTCTATACCAGGAAGGCACGTCCATATGATTCAAGGCAAAACAAATCTGACGTTTCCATGTCTTTAGAGAAGCAACTGGATAGGGATCAGGTACAAAATGAAGAAAGCTTACATTCAGTCGAAAGTGAAAAAACTGATAATGGCGAGGAAATGGCTGGGTCGCTGGATGTGAATTTAAAGAGTGAAATGGCTTGTCGTGGTAATAGCACTGTTAGGCTGTTTTACAGTAGGAAAGCTTCTTTACACGGATGTAGGATTAAACAGTCAGGGAAGTTTTATACTAGGAAGGGTCATCCATACAGATTGAGGCAAAAAGAGTCTGACGTTTCAAGATCTGTAGAGATGCAACTGGATAAGGTTGAGAATTCAAGTGAGGGACAAGATAGGGATGCAACCAGATGCAAGCTTAAACAGTCAGGGATGTTTTATACAAGGAAGACTCGTCCATACGGATTGAGGCAAACTAAGTTTGCCGTTTTGGAGTTTTTAGAGAAGCCACTGAATTGGGATGAGCATGCTAATGAGGTAAAAGATGAAGAAAAGTTGCCTTCATTTGAAAGAAGGGAAACTTATACTGGTAAGGAACCTGGAACAGTGGATGTTAATTTGATCACTGATAACTCTGCTTATCGTGGTAATAGCACTGTTAGGTTGTTTTATACTAGGAAGGCTCGTCCATACAGCTCAAGTCAAAAATCGGCCTGACATTTTCAAGTTTATAGAGAAGCAACTGGATTATGGCAAGGGAAAGCCTGGATCAGCAGATGTGATTGACAATTCTGCTTGTCGTAGTAATAGCACTGTAAGGCTGTTTTATACTAGAAGGCTCGTCCACACGGATTAAGGCAATAACATCTGGAATTCACATTCGATGGCGTAATCATTGATGATGGCCGATCCTAATCAACAAAGTGAGCCTTATCTTAACGAGTGTATTTCGCGAACAATGATGATGGCCTTGACCTGTTTCAAAAACTGTAAGTAGTTTCTGTTTTTTAAGATAGCTCTAGTTATATAGCACCAGGACTGAAGTCTTTTGTTCAGCACTATTGGATTTATTTTTTCATCTTATCTTAATCGTTTTCTTCTCCTCCTTTCTTTTCCTTTAGCTGTTGCCATTTGAAGTTGATCTCAAATATGGAGGGTGAAGATATTTCAGTATAAAAACTGAAACCTCGATACAGAATTCTCCTGGAATTTGGAAAAGTAACCTTCAGGATCAACAAATCAACTGCACATGAATTGATCAATGGTGCACCTTCTAACACATTTAAACTGTTTTTCGTTACATATATCTTCGTGTTAATGGGATCTTTATTATGGTGAGTGTCATTTTTTTATGGTGATTTCCTTCTTATATGATGCCAATTAACTTCTTCAATACCTATCAGTTCTTATAAAGTTTCCAGGTAAATATACTTTCTTGCTTTCTCTTCTTGTTGCAGTATGACGATAGGATCATTAAGTTGGTGGCAAAGTATGGATTTTAAAATGGTCTGTTATAGCAAAACACTTGCCAGGTCGCTTGAGAAAGCAATATCAAGAAAGGTAACATTAGTGAGTGTTACTTATGTTCTAATTAGGTTGTATCTGTAAGTGTCCATTCATTGGCTTGTGTACTGTCATATTGTGTAATCTCTGGATGTGCCTTTCGCTACAGAAATATATTTATGTGAAGTTTCCATATGGGACAACCATTTAAACTATGAGATTAAATGAGATGCTTGGGATGGGGAGGAAGAAATTGCAGTAGAGGATGCTCAACATGTTTTGGAATAAATGGGTAGAAATAGTGATTCTTTTTTTATAGAGAACTGTCCACACAACAATTGTTTAACTCTCAAGAGTGAGGAGGTTTTCCTTTTGCTATTTGCAGCTCCCCATGCTGAATGATAACCTATAATTGAGTGGCTAATGTCAACAAGTTAGCCTTTATTCGAGTCATGCAATATTATAACATTGATGTTCTTTTCCCTGTTTCAAACAAGTTTTGTTAAGCATGTGGTCTTATGTATCCAGGACTGAAAACCTAATAAAGAAATTTTGGAGTAGCTTTTTGGACAAAAAGTTAGATTTCCACCTATCTGCCCCAACTGTTACCACCGGTCCTAGACGAGGAAAGATTGTGCCAAGATCCACCAGTTGTTGGAAATGAAGATCTGTCTAAGGTTGATGAAGGTTGCATGGATCTGTTGCACCCCCTCAATCCCTGGCATCAAAGGATTCAGCCTCATGTCAACGCGGGTTTTTCACGATCAATGAAGATGACTTGACCTAATTGAATACTGTAAGTACTTTCTGGAGTATTATATAGCTCTGGTAGTATAGAGTATTAAATTCTACTGTTCATTACTATTTGCCTTATTTTTCCAATCTTATCTTAATCCTTTTGGTCTCTTCTTTTCTTCTGTATTAGCTGTTTCTTTTACACCTCGAAGATAAAGGGTGAAGATTTCTCAATATAGAAACTTAAACCTCGATACATAATGCTTCCGTAATTTGGAACACTAACCTGCAGGCTAGCGGTTAACAAATCAACTGCACATTTGATCATCGGTGCGCTTTCTAACATGTTAACTTTTTTTCTTGTCACCTCCCTGTATAATGATATCTTTATTTTAATTTGTCTGCATGATTTATTAAAGGTATTTGTATTGCACATGATGGTGTTTTTTTATTAGAATAAATTCTACTGAAATTTTTTAATACTGTTTTTTATCAATGTTTACTAGTTTTTTCTGGAAATTGATTTTGGAATGTTACATATGGACACATCTGTCGGTTCTGTTTTCATATTTTTTCCCATGTTGCTTTCAGCAGTCAATAGTCATTTGATAGAGAAGCTTTTCATCTCTAAATAGTCGGTTACACATTTCTTGGTTCTTATTCCTTTTCATTCCCAGCATTCAAATTTCGTCTCAAAATCTTATATAAAATTTTTGGGGTCTTGTAGTCTTGAGTTGAGTTTTAGTTTTAGGGTTTTGTTTATTAATGTAAGTGTAATTTACGGATTATATTGTTTCCTACTGCGGAGCTGATATATGGGGGTTCTTTAAAGTTTCATTATTTCTGATTTGAAGTTGAAAAAACATAAATTTTTTTTTTGAAGTATTAGAAAAAACATATGGACATTAGTATAATTAGGTCGGTAAAAGGAATATAATAATTTCGTCTAATCTAATGTGAAGTGGTGATTATTTGTTTTTTGATGCAAAAAGAATTCATTAAAAATTAATATGAAGTCGTGATTAGAATTCTGGTATCACGGTAAAAGGAATATAAGAATTTCGTCTAATCTAATGTGAAGTGGTGATTATTTGTTTTTTGATGCAAAAAGAATTCATTAAGAATTAATATGAAGTCGTGATTAGAATCCTGGTATCATGAGTTTGTTTTTGCAATCCTTTTGGGTGATTTTTTGATAATGGTAATTCACTCGTGCAAAGGGTGGTTTCAATTTGTCTGTGTAGTTTGTTCCAAGTGGACTCCAAGTCTCCAAATAATGTGTGACTATGTAGACATCATTGTTATGCAGCATGGATGTATTGGAACTCATGTCACCCCCCTCAAATACTTGTTTTAACATATCTGTCTTTGTAGTCATATAGCACCTTGTGCCTTGGCATCATAACAATAATTCTTGTGCTAACTTAGAGTTTTTTACAGGATGAGACTTGAGAAACATTGCTAAAGATTTCAGGGGAAGAAATTGGAAGAAATAGGTTGGTCTGTTTCTCGTCTTTGTTGTTTCATCTTTCCTAGTATTCCTGCATCTTGTTAGGTGTCAAGGCATGTAGAAGTATACCAACATGTTTCGCTTTTCGGGCCAGAGATGTGTATACCAATAGCACGTGCTTTGATTTAATTCCATTTCAATCTTAATCCTGCTTTCCAGTTATGACCATGAGATTTTCTCTTTCTACTGATTTGCTAATGACAGTGTAAGGAAATCATATGATATGCTAATGATAGTGTAAGAAAGCGCTGATTTAAACCTGGAAGACGATAGAATCGTTGAGTACTTGAGTTGGTATTGACTTATGGACCCAAAAAGTGACCTGTTATGGCAAAATTTATACCAGGTCACGTAGGAAGCGAATGAGGATTATGGTAACCTTAATGAGTAGGAAATATATTTCCACTAGGTTATATTTGTAATCCACTTTCCATTGCTAGATGATGGCCTCCATCGAAATTAAAAGTACTTTAGATTGCACAACTATTTAAAACCCGGGGATTAAAAATATCCTTGAACTTTGTACTCTGGAGAAGACCATGGAAAGCATCTAAAGCTTTTTCCAAGTCTCTCAGGGTTTTCAACAAGGCTTTGGCGGTGAAGAACTGCAACGAGGACTTATTTCCTACCTAAAAGGATCCATGATTTCATATTTTGTTTCTTTAGTTTTAAGTATATCTTCTTCTTGTGCTTTTAGTTAGAAATTTGCTATGCTACTGCTTGCTGGCCCTGCATCAGGTTAATGCATTTTATGATTTTACAAGGAAATCATCCTTCTTCTTTTTTGAATGAATTTTAAGGACACTTCATTAGGAATATGTTGAGCTTAGGAATTAAGCCAACCATATCGATCACTAGTGACTCAACATAGTGACTTAGTCCTCGGCATAAACAGTAGATAGACTAATACACAGTCGTTATGTGGTGTGCAAGCTATTATTTGAATTTTTGACAACATTTATCTCACCCATTGGTATTGATTTATTACAATATATGTGCATCTATCTTCCGCATTAAATTCATTGACACTTCGTTTTGCAGTTGTGAACGGCCGAAATAAGCTGTGGCTCTATTATGCTCTAAATCGTATATGTGCATCCACTTCATAATTTTTTTCATTTGGTAATCGGTTCACCTACATCTAGATAAGAAACATCATACATGGATCTTGTAGATTTTAATATAAACAATCATACATGGATTTTTTTTCATAAACCCGTTGAAAAAAAGTAACATAGGTCACAACAGATCCCTTACAATTCATAATTTCATTTTGGTTCAAACACATCTGGCCTTGTATATCAAATGAGACCAACCGATTTTGAATTTTTAGTGAAATATATTCTTTGACACAGATAGAATACAGTATGCCTCACTAACTCATCAACTTATTCTTCTTTGCCAGGAATCTTCCTCTTCCATTACTCATCTCATTTATTAGAGAAGTTCTGTTATCCCCGGCCTTTACTTTTCTCTTTTAACCCGAATAATGGCAGCGACAATACTATTGGTGACAGTTGATTCTGATAGTGATAGTGGTTGGTTGAAGGTCAAATCTTTCGAGGAAATACCAAGGAGAATTACTTTGACTAACGAATTGGTTAAGGGTAGTGCCTTATTGGAGTAAGGAAGGCAAAACGAATGAAACCAAAATTTTGCTTAGTGATATAGTCGAATTTAGAATCAAGTTGAATGATGTCTCTCTTCTTCTTTTGTTTTGCCTGTTTTATGGCTTTTTGCCTTAGGGTTTTCTTGTAGAAGTGCTTCGTTTTGTTTTATTGCTTTTTGCCTTTGGGTTTTCTTGTAGAAGTGCTTTGTTTTGTTTTATGGCTTTTGGCAACATTTTTCGGTATATGCTCTTGCTCATATATGTGAGCCTTTGGTACTTCCAGATTTTCTTTTTTCTTTTGATGCGAAAAACATATATTACTAGAAAGCCGGCACAAACATAAAATGGCCAGTACCAGGGTTTTGCCTTGCCCTTGCACTCTGGGCCTTTAGTCAGTCAGAGCTTAAGAAATTGAAAATGTTACTGGGTGGATACCCTTCATAGCTAAGGAAATTGCTGCCTGATTTAAAGTCTTACTACAAAAAAAGATCTTGAGCTCTCTGTCTTCTATTCTGTTTGAAGCTCTCCAGTTCACCAGCCTCTCTACGCCATTAACAGCTTTTGCTACCTCATTACAGCTTCCTTCCACATAGATGATCTCATTGCCAAGCATAGCCTGGGCCTTGTGCTGCATCACTTTGACTTGCATACACCAACCAGAGGAGCACCTTAGTACCATAGCTATGATTCATGTACAAGTAGTCTTATTCCATTTAACTGCACTGTTGATCTTAATGTTTCCAAAGGATGGAAAGACCCAGCAATTGCCCTCAGCTCTAGATTGAAGGTCTGTAGTTTGAGTTGATCTTAACTAGCAGATCTGCTTTGAGATCTTCTAAAGAATCCAGCATCTAAGAATAACATGTTACAGAGTCATGTGAAGAATCCTATTCCTTCACATCAAAACAACATGCAAGAAATACTAAATATGATGGAAAGGCAACCCAAATTAACATTTTGAGAGGAGAAATCATAGTGCGAATGGCTTTAGTTATTGTTGTAGTTGGTGATGATGGTGCTATTGAACCACCGCTTGTTTCTGTCATGATGATTTTGTTGTTGAATTAGAAGATTTGCTTTCTTATATTGGTGCATCTTTTTCACATTCAAGGGTCCTTTTACGGTCACAACAAGACTAAAACTCGTCTCTAGAGTCGGGTACATCCAATATTACTGTCAACAAGAATTATGTATAAGTTACATGTAACCTAGACTGTTCCTATGCCATAATGGTGACAACATTTGCTCAGTCATTGCCATAATTAGTGGTACTAGTATTATCCTTTTGAGTAATTTTTTGATAACGGTGATTTGCTCATCGTATATAGGAGAAACAGTGGTGGTATAAGGCGAGCAAAGGGTTGTTTTTAAATCCTAATGGTGATTTAGCTTCATTCCAGAGGCATCCACCACCATGACTAAATCCATGCACTAGATGATGATCTGGTTGTTGTTTTCCTTGTAGTTGTTTCTTCATACCGTAACCATCTTCCCCATCATCAACAAACTTAGCTGCACTGTCATGGATTTTATACCCTAGTATTTTGGTATAAAAATTAATAGCTGCATGGTTACTTACACGTACATGAAGATAAACATATTCAGCACCATATTTTTTCACCATAGCATTCTCAGCAGCAGTCATGAGTTTCGTCGCAATGCCTAGTTTACGGTGAGACGGATGAACACCTAAACATGAAATATAGCCCTGGCATTTTTCTTCTTCTTCTTCTTCTAACGTCTTAGCAACAACATATCCAACAATATGACCACCATGTTCAGCGACATAAGCAAGTTGAGGCCATGAGAGTATAGAATCGCTGAAAAAAGAAAAATATGTAACTGGGTCTTCCTCTGGAAAACAAAGCAAGTCACAAGCTTTAATCTCTGATATATCTTCTACGCTTGCGCTTCTGATGCAAACCATGATTAATTGACTGCAACAGATTTAGAAGGAAACAATGATATCAAACAACAGTTATATATATATATATATATATACAGAATCCCATATATGGAAACACCTAGAATTCTAAATTCACAAGGATTGTTGAGAATAATGATATTCCAAAATAGAAACCAACCTAAACACAGTTTTGGGAAACCCAAATTTGGAAAGTAGAAAACTATAAGGGCCAGCCAGACTGACAGAGAGCTACCCGTTTGACAACTTTGATTTAGGGATCAGTAATCATCGTTTAATTCATCTTTACCGTTTAATCTAACGGCTGTAGCGCATTCAGTGACTGACCGTACCTGCTGACCTACGATTGTGTTGTAGACGGCTGTGATATGTTGTTGATACTTGTGGAGAAGTCTAAAGGGTAGGATTTTCATAAGGTGTTGTAGATACCCTAAAATTGTGATAAGGGTACATTTTACCTTTGAAATATGACCACGACTAAGAAATATCAAGAATAACTCAAGGAAAAATATCCAAAAGAAAGGAGTAGCATTGAACGAAGGGGATGATAGGGTAGTAAGAAAATAGAAAAAACAAAGGGTAAAAAAGTGTGCACAGGCAGCACAGCATTGCCTACGCTGTGCGCAAAAGAAGAGAAGATATAAGGAAAGAATATAAGAAAGAAGAGTGGCGCACGGCACTGGGGTATGCCGTGCACATAGAGAAGGAGGAGGAGTGAAGGAAATGGGAAAGTAGGAAGGGAGGGTGCGCACGGCATATTGCCAGGACGAGAAGAATAAGAAGAGAGGGTATGGTGATAAGGAGGAGGACATTAATTAATGAAGACATGATCACGTTTATTGTCCAAGTTGTAATTGGCTATAAAGTGAATTGTTACCGCTTCATTTTGGTGGTAACATTTTCTCACCTATTGGTGGTGTTAAGCCACTCTCTAGATTCTTGGTCTGAGACCCCATGAAACAGTGCTCCCTCCGGCAACTAAGCCGACAAATCAGCCCAAGGGTAGTTAAAAACTTGTTCGCTTGAGTTAAGCTACAGTAACATTATTAGCCCTCCATGAATCTCCTTCTGTTTTTCATTTTTCTTAAAAACACTCACTCCACCCAGAGTAGTCGCGTTTATTTGGTGGGTTCTGTTCTTCCTAATGGTTTGGGGATGCCTATCAGCAACATCCGGGAGTTGAGACGGTCAATCACTTATTTGTTCATTGCCCTTTCCATCAGGCAGTCCTATTTGTCTCTCCATTGTCCATTCAGCTTTGGTTCATGTTTTTTTTTCTTTCTTTTTGGTGCATTTGGAAGGCTAGGAAATTATGGTTTTTGAGAGGAGAAATCATAATGTTGTTATTATCGTAGCTGATGATGCTATTGAACCACCACTAACTCAACCAGGTTCCTTCATGGTTCCTCATTGCATTGTCTGGGAGAAGCACAGTCGGGAGTTCATTTTTCTAAGCAAAAAGGTACGCTCCTATCTATGCTAACTGTACCTTCTTGTATCACTGTGGTTTGTGTTTGTTTGCAGCTCGTGGGAGCTTTTAGAGAGTTTATTCTTGTGGAAGATTACTCACATCCTCAATTTCAATTCTTAATCACCTAATCCCCTACCAACCCCGTCTCCTAGCTTGTTCATTAAATACCCACCCAACTGTCCTTTTAGTCTCAAGATGAACTTCAAATACAACAGCAAGGTTGAGTTTATGCTCCAAAGGAACTTGGTTAAAGGCCCCATCAGTCACAAAGGCTTCCTGTTAGTATTGGGGTTCAGTATACTTCTCATGGCTCTCAACAATGAAAAGCTCCAGACCCAGCCTCAGGTCATGGACATTGTGAGCAAGCTGAGTGACACCAACATCAATAGCTCTGGTCATCAGCAAGAATCCAGTGGACATAGTGAGGCAAGCTTCAACACCAAATTAATAGGAAAATTTTTTGCAACTTATGATCTCAGCAAAAAACAGGGAGGAAAAGCTATAGACTGGTTTGTGGATACTTACTGGAAGGACAACTACCCTCCGACAGATATAGAGAGT